>JASTWL010001305.1:0-41235 GCA_035220575.1 Temnothorax rugatulus | reverse complement strand
GCGCGAGAGGCGCGAGAGGCGCGAGAGGCGCGAGAGGCGCGAGAGGCAGCGAGAGGCGCGAGAGGCGAGAGGCGCGAGAGGCGCGAGAGGCGCGAGAGGCCGAGAGGCGCGAGAGGCGAGAGGCGAGAGGCGCGAGAGGCGCGAGAGGCCGAGAGGCGCGAGAGGGCGAGAGGCGCGAGAGGAGCGAGAGGCGCGAGAGGCGCGAGAGGCGCGAGAGGCGCGAGAGGCGCGAGAGGCGCGCAGAGGCGCGCGAGCGGCGCGATGAGGCGAAGGCCGAGAGGCGCGAGAGGCGCGAGAGGCCGAGAGGCGCGAGAGGCGCGAGAGGCGCGAGAGGCGCGAGAGGCGCGAGAGGCCGAGAGGCGCGAGAGGCGCGAGAGGCAGCGAGAGGCCGAGAGGCGCGAGAGGCGCGAGAGGCGCGAGAGGCGCGAGAGGCGCGAGAGGCGAGAATGCGCGAGAGGCGCGAGAGGCGCGAGAGGCGCGAGAGGCGCGAGAGGCGCGAGAGGCGCGAGAGGCAGAGCGCGAGAGGCAAGCGCGAGAGGCGCGAGAGGCGCGAGAGGCGCGAGAGGCGCGAGAGGCGCGAGAGGCGCGAGAGGCAAGCGCGAGAGGCGCGAGAGGCGCGAGAGGCGCGAGAGGCGCGAGAGGCGCGAGAGGCGCGAGAGGCGCGAGAGGCGCGAGAGGCGCGAGAGGCCGAGAGGCGCGAGAGGCGCGAGAGGGCGCGAGAGGCGCGAGAGGCGCGAGAGGCGCGAGAGGCGCGAGAGGCGCGAGAGGCGCGAGAGGCCGAGAGGCGCGAGAGGCAGCGCGAGAGGCGCGAGAGGCGCGAGAGGCGCGAGAGGCGCGAGAGGCGCGAGAGGCAGCGAGAGGCGCGAGAGGCGCGAGAGGCGCGAGAGGCGCGAGAGGCGCGAGAGGCGCGAGAGGCGCGAGAGGCGCGAGAGGCGCGAGAGGCCGAGCGGCGAGAGGCGCGAGAGGCGCGAGAGGCCGAGAGGCGCGAGAGGCCGAGAGGCGCGAGAGGCGCGAGAGGCGCGAGAGGCCGAGAGGCGCGAGAGGCGCGAGAGGCCGAGAGGCGCGAGAGGCGCGAGAGGCCGAGAGGCGCGAGAGGCGCGAGAGGCGAGAGGCCGAGAGGCGCGAGAGGCGCGAGAGGCGCGAGAGGCGCGAGAGGCGCGAGAGGCGCGAGAGGCGCGAGAGGCGCGAGAGGCGCGAGAGGCGCGAGAGGCGCGAGAGGCAAGCGCGAGAGGCGCGAGAGGCCGAGAGGCGCGAGAGGCGCGAGAGGCGCGAGAGGCGCGAGAGGCGCGAGAGGCGCGAGAGGCCGAGAGGCGCGAGAGGCGCGAGAGGCGCGAGAGGCGCGAGAGGCGCGAGAGGCGCGAGAGGCGCGAGAGGCAAGCGCGAGAGGCGCGAGAGGCGCGAGAGGCGCGAGAGGCGCGAGAGGCGCGAGAGGCGCGAGAGGCGCGAGAGGCCGAGAGGCGCGAGAGGCCGAGAGGCGCGAGAGGCGCGAGAGGCGCGAGAGGCCGAGAGGCGCGAGAGGCGCGAGAGCGAGAGGCGCGAGAGGCGCGAGAGGCGCGAGAGGCGCGAGAGGCGCGAGAGGCGCGAGAGGCCGAGAGGCGCGAGAGGCGCGAAGAGGCGCGAGAGGCGCGAGAGGCAGCGCGAGAGGCGCGAGAGGCGCCGAGAGGCGCGAGAGGCGCGAGAGGCGAGAGGCGCGAGAGGCGCGAGAGGCCGAGAGGCGCGAGAGGCGCGAGAGGCGCGAGAGGCGCGAGAAGCGCGAGAGGCGCGAGAGGCGCGAGAGGCGCGAGAGGCCGAGAGGCGCGAGAGGCGCGAGAGGCGCGAGAGGCGCGAGAGGCGCGAGAGGCGCGAGAGGCGCGAGAGGCGCGAGAGGCGAGAGGCGCGAGAGGCGCGAGAGGCGCGAGAGGCGCGAGAGGCGCGAGAGGCGCGAGAGGCGCGAGAGGCAGGCGCGAGAGGCGCGAGAGGCGCGAGAGGCGCGAGAGGCGCGAGAGGCGCGAGAGGCGCGAGAGGCGCGAGAGGCGCGAGAGGCGCGAGAGGCGCGAGAGGCCGAGAGGCGCGAGAGGCGCGAGAGGCGCGAGAGGCGCGAGAGGCGCGAGAGGCGCGAGAGGCGCGAGAGGCGCGAGAGGCGCGAGAGGCGCGAGAGGCGCGAGAGGCGCGAGAGGCGCGAGAGGCAAGCGCGAGAGGCGCGAGAGGCCGAGAGGCGCGAGAGGCGCGAGAGGCGCGAGAGGCGCGAGAGGCGCGAGAGGCGCGAGAGGCAGGCGCGAGAGGCAGGCGCGAGAGGCAGGCGCGAGAGGCGCGAGAGGCGCGAGAGGCGCGAGAGGCGCGAGAGGCGCGAGAGGCGCCTATAAAAGCTCAATGTCTGTGCAAAATACTGCAACAGAATCGACGGATGCGTGAGTTACATTTACAGGCAACTAGACCTAGACTAGATCTAAACCTAGATGCCGTTGCAATAGAATTGAGGAATTCGTGTCCAGACTTCGAGGGAATAAATTTGCTGAATACATGTGATCTTAAGTCGCATGGTCTAAACGCCCTCGCTGACTGTAAGAATTTACGAAAAGTGTATTTTAACTTGTAAGTGTGTACTTTTTAATTTTATTTTAAAATACATATTACCGTATTTTGTATTGAAATTTGTGTGTTTGTTTTTCTTGCGAACATCTTGAAAAATTACATTAATTTTTTTGTGATTAAAGTACTATAATAATTATATGATTTTTGTTACAGATTCGGATATTCATCAATCGCTGATAATAGCTTGGACAGATTACTTTCTTCCTGTCAACGCCTGGAAGTAGTTTCTTTGTGCCATAATATCCTCGCTGATCACAAGTTGGAATTACTAGCGCAGTGCAAAAATTTAAAAAAGTTATATCTTTCTCGAGCGAAACTTGATATACCTGATAAATATTCTGTTATTTTCGAAAAATGCTCTAAACTACAAGAGTTTTATCTCATAAGCTGTAACGTTAGTGATTGTTTAACTAATGAATGGAAGAAAAGTTATCCGCAATGTGTCCGTCTTCACATTCAACAAAGACGACGAAGACTGATAATATAAATTGTTTTTATTTACCATTTTGTGTATGTAATATACAGAGCGGACAAAATAACCCAGGTAGCACATATTAGTTTCATATACGTTTTTTGAACGTATGCATAGTTTCATAACCGTAAAGAACCATTAAGAAACGTTTGAACAAAAACGTTTTCGAAACCGTGATTTAAGAAACGTATTTTTTACGTTTCTACAGTTAACAAAAATATCTATTTGTTAAATTTTTTCTTTTAAAATTATAATTTGCCTTATCTATGTATAATAGCTTTAATAGCCTTGTTTGAAACATTTAAATTTATATTGCACTGATTATTATTGCACAAAATAAATTATTTTATCCATGCACATCTACTTATTTATTTAAGTTAATTTTGTTCTACCAGTCTTAATCTATTTGTCATCGGACAAATCTGAGCTTAGAAAACTTCCAGCAGTTGCAAAATAAACGTTTTGCTGAACGTGGAATATATGGTATACATATATTCCATATATACATATGGTATACATATATTCCATATATATACATATGGTATACATATACATATATTCCAAACTAATAGACTGCGCGCCGATTATTTGTCGGACTTTAAACACAGCTATCGTTGGAGAATTAATACCCTTCCCTCCCCGGGCTTAAATCTACGCGATTTAATTATTGAAAAACTGTAAAGAAATTATTGCGAAAAATATTACCTCAATCAGGATACGAACCTGGAACCTCCCTCCGTGAAGGGCGTCGTACCAATTCGACTACCGAGGCATGTTATCTGACAATTATCTGAAGTCAAGGATAAACCGGAGATGGAATAAATTTTTTTTTTACTTTAATTCTTGGACGCGATTTATTCTCGCCTCCGAACGAGGAATCAATCATGAATTTGACTTCATTCCATCTCCGGTTTATCTTCGACTTCAGATAATTGTCAGATATGTATTTAAACTTTCGAACTGTGATGTGGTTTCATGCTAGTTTTATTGGTGTACGACCTCCCAGCGTATTTTAATAACTTTTTCTTCTTTCTTCTTACTTTTATATATTTTTCATTGACCTTTCCAAGTTAATTATATGTATGTTAGTCTAAATTATTATAGCTGAAGATGACTCGGTGTAGTTGAAACGTCCTATGTATTTATTTATTTATTTATTTATAATTTATGGTTTGCTCGATTACTGGCCTTTTTTCTTTATTATTTTATACACATACGAGCAGGTAATTTCTTTATTCTAAAATTATATATGATTATATGAATTTCACCAGAATTCATGTTTATTTTCAATTTTAAATAAAACAACCAAAAAATCGTGTTTTTAAAACATTTATAAACATAATAACTACAATAATAAACGTAACTATAATGATAAACAATTAAATTGTGCATGAGATTAAGTTATAGAAATAATATAACTGAAACACTGATACCAATATTTTCAGTAGGTGGAAATCCAACATTTCATATATGCATCAATTAACCTAATATACCATGTATGTGTTTTGAACTATCGCAACATGTATTTGTAGTAATATCCGCTAAAGATATAAATATAATATTACAAGATTGCGTTGAAATTACGGTTTTTCTAAAAATCTGTCGTGTATAATAATCGTTATGAAATCGTATTTTGTAGAAACGTTACAAATTATCGCAATTTATCATGATTTACAAAAGAATATTGCATTATATTTTTTTTAATATATACATACAAAAAAGATTAGAAAGCTGTTTCTACCGTTACACAATCTTTTCGTGCATCATCCGGATTTTTCCATTCAACATTATTGTGTGAATCTACAATAAAAAAAAAGATCTGATACTCTTCGATAACATTCTGAAAAAATTTGTCACAATTCGGCTAAAGTCATTTGATTTCTTACCTGGCATTTTATGTTTTAAATATAAGACATAAAAAATAAAATATGTTAATGCAGAAAATGCTGCAAATGCTGAAAATATTCTCATAGTTATTGTACCGCCAAATGATTTATATAAGACACCTATTATAAAACTACCAACTGCGAACCCTAGGAATATTGTAACATTTCATTAGTAATAATGTTTATTAATTGCAAAAAATATATATATCATATATTCGTATGTAATTTTTATGACAAAATACTCATCGATAAGTGCATCTGTGTAAGTAATCTTACCGAAACTATCATGCATGCCTTGAACAAGTCCTTGAATAGTAGCTGATGTACCGGGAGGTGCTATTACATTCGCATAGGCCGATATTGTTGCTATGCAAAGTGCATACGATGGCCCGTGCATGATTAATTCTATCGGAATTATCCACCATGGCATTGGTGCGAGAGATATTAATCCCAACCGCAGCGCGTAGCACACAAAACAAAATAAAATGGTGTAACCGTATCCAAGCTTCTTTATTATTTTGCCTAAACAGAATAATGCAATATATAATATCTTTTTAGGAAAACTGATTTTAGTTATAATTTTAGTTATTGTTTAGTTACAAATTGTAATAAAAAGTTACTAATATATTACCAGAAAAAAAAAGAAATGCTATTTCGCCACCGAATGTCTCCGCTATTATGATTAATCCTTCTATCAATTTAATTTTATTCATATAACCAGTCGCAATAGCGAGATCTTCTAAATACCTATAAGTCAATTTATATTAATAACTAATTTTATTTCAATTCCTACATTTTATGAAGTGTCAAATAAACGAATACACATTTATTGCCGCCGCGATAGAAATAAAAGTTTACCAAAATAAATAGTTACGCTTGATGGCATTAAGGATACCGGCAAATGTAACAAAACACAAAAATATAATAATAGATTTAGATTTTAAAAGTATAAACACATCCTTTAATATGGTCTTCGATCCTTTTTCAAGTGGCATCTGTAACAAAAATTTGTGATAACATGAGGACATAAAAACAAAACTATGTTCTATTATTACTTTTATAGTTTATTTTTGAATTTGTAATGCATAAAACACAATCTCTCACCTCCAATTTTATACAGCAGATCAAATCGACACTAAGAAATACAAGTACGAGAATAAGCATTGGGGTGTAATTTTTATAAATGCCGTCTTGCGACCATAAGTCCACCACATATCCGGATAAACATGCTGCAATACCATAACCCATTGTGGCCCATAGTCGCTGTTTGCCAAATTTTGACTGTTTACCTTGCCCTGGGAAGGCAAACTTTATTTTAGAAGTAGTAATTCTTTCTTTGCATAATATTATAAATTGTATAAATTTAATTAGTGTATGTAATATTATTATATAAATTTAATTAATATATTATTATATAATATTATTATATACAAAAACTATAAAACTATTTATTATAATAATTTATTTTATATGGCTAAAACTTTATATTTCGGCAATTAACTAAAAAATTTTTGTTTATAAAGTTACACACCTAGTATATGAAAACAAACTGCATCGCTTATGCTTATGGAAGTAAAATAAGTAGTCTCGGCAAGAGACCACAAGAGGACAAAACTCCAAAAAGTGTTAGATGTATATACACACTGGTCTTCGAAATTATCACAAGTAATGTTGCAATTATAATTACTTGTTACATTTTTTTGGTTCAATGACGTATCATTGACATTTAATAAGCATGCAGTATCTGGTGAGATAATTGCTCTCTGTTGGTCTGGGTAAAAAGACAATTCCATGGAAAAATTCAAATCATTACATATCCAGCGACACGTAGTGTCTTTCGTACCATTACACGATGCAATCGCTAATGCATGCTTGAATAAAAATCAAATTAAAAATCAAATTAAACATATTCTCCTTTGACAAGCACTAACAATTAGATTTTATTGACGATGTGCTGTATTATACTTTTGGAATATTCAGCAAAATTTTTTATTTAAATTGTACGTTTAGCTTGTTTCAGAAAGTTTTAATTATATTTAAAATATATATTACAATAAACAATAAAATTATATAAATTAATACACACTTTTATAAGTTTATATAAATTAATATTTTATAAAATGATATTATATAGAAGTTTCACATTAACGCTTTATTAAGAAAATTCATGTATGCAAGAAAATGGAAACTTACGTTTTCCATATCGCAATTCGATAGAGATGCATAAGAAATATTTTGAAAATGCTGATCCAGCAACATTGGGCCTGGCAATGACGGTAAAAAGAATATCGAAACACAAGAGCCACTTGATACCGTGACCAATACCATAAAAATCAATTTTCTCCATTGCGAATAGTCTATGATAAAGCCACATACTGGTTTTATTATCAGGTGCAGTATTGAACAAAATGTGCCAATGGTACCTATAATTAATGGCGAAACACCAAATTGCTTTCCATAAACTGGAATATATGGATAAGATGCACCACCTATAATAATAGAATGTTTTATTATTAAGAAGAATAATAGTAATTAAATAGTATAATATAATGTATTAAAACACATTACACTGTACACTGTAGTAACATGTATTTCTTAATTAACATTTATATATTCATGGTACAGAGTTTTATATGTTAAATATAAAAGTAAATTTTTTTTCGAATTTTACTTTAAGGGAGAATATGCAGTCAGGAATTCAAAAAAATCGAATTTTTTTTTATTTTTTTATATTAAAGTATAGTATCTTAGGAATATTGTCCCAAAATTTCAAGTCGATCCGAGCAAAATTGTAAGAGTGAGAGCGTTTAGAAGCCCCGACCGTCCGTTATGGTTTTATTCATACTGAAAACTTTAAACGCGTTTTTCTCAAAACTACATTTTCAAAGTCGGTGGACACGATATCTCAAAATCTACTGCACCGATCTTTTTGAAATTTTACACACTTCTTTTATACATATTAAGCTTCCGTGTGGACGAAGGATTTTTTTTTTTTTTTCAACGATTAGAACTTGTTTTACAAAAATGAAATGGTCAATTTTTTTAGTAAAAATCGTGACTCGAACTTCAAAGTTCTCTAAAAAATCCAAAATTCAATTTTTTTCGAAATCCTTCGTTCACACGGAAGATAAAGTCATCTACTAACGAAATCTTTTTGGTTTTTTGATTTCCGATAATCCTGTCTCGAGATATGATGTCCACCGGGATGCTACTTTTTTTTTAGGAGTTGTATTAAAATATTCGCCAAAGTTATAATAACTATTATTTTCTACTAAAAAAAATACAAAAAGTTCGCTAAACATATATTAATATCATGTAAAACTTTCTGAATAAAAAAGTTAATACGTTTACGTAAAAAAAATTCGAGAAAATCCCTCTTTTTTTGCGCCTCTGACTGCAAATTCCCCCTTAAATTTAAAATTTTATAATCTGTGCTTGTAAGACGGAGAATGTCGTCGTATGTATTTAATGATTACTTACTCGCCAAGAAAAAGAAATAGTGCGCCTTTATACACAGATGCCTGTAATTGATCTTCATGATTTGTATTTGTCAGAAAAAACAAATAGTGATATCTTCACTCGTAAGTTTTGTGTCTCGCTACAATACACTTTTACAGAAATTCAAGATTTGTCGAGAACAGATTTTGAAACTGCCTACTACAAATTATCTCAATAGGATATCAGTAGGAATATGATAGAAGCTGCTAACAGAATGTAATGGTAAACTGACTGCAGAAATTGAATCTGCAGAATGTGCTGTTTCCCAGGTAGCACATATTAGTTTTATATACGTGTTTTGAACGTATACATAGTTTCATAACCGTAAAGAACCATTAAGAAACGTTTGAACAAAAATGTTTTTAAAACCATGATTTAAGAAACGTATTTTTTACGTTTCTACAGTTAACAAAAATACCTATTTGTTAAATTTTTGCTTTCAAAATTATAATTTGCTTTATCTATACATATAATAGCTTTAATAGCCTTTTTTGAAACATTTAACTTTATATTGCACTAATTATTGCACAAAATAAATTAATTTTGTCCTACCGGTCTTAATCTATTTGTCATCGGACAAATCTGAGGTAGCTTAAAAAACTTCCAACAGTTGCAAAATAAACGTTTTGCTGAACGTGGCCATTGAAAGAACATTTGGAGGGGTTAAAGCCATAGTGGTGTAAGTCACTTTTTTAACCTATCGAGTTAAGTTCATAGATGCAGTCTACACATGCAGATATGTTGAAAAAAGAAGAAAAAAAGTGGTCAAAAAAATTGACTTACACCACTATGGCTTTAACCCCTCCATTTTATACATGTGTTCCGTTTTGAAGAACTTCCTGAACTGGTGCACATCAGTAATGCAATTAAGTTAGAGTGAGACAAATATATTTTGTTTCACTTTAACTTATTGCACGAATGTGCACCAGTTCAGGAATTTCTTCGAAAAAGAATAAACGTCATATATAGATATATGCATAGGTATATGCATAAAGCTTCTAGAACATTCTCACGCATGTCTCAAAGACGTCATAAACACGTTCAAAAGACGTAAAAAGTAGGAACTTTGAATGTCTTTATCTAAAATGTCTATCATTAAAACAAAACCTATTATAGAAACGTTTTGTTTTAATGATAAAGACATTTTAGATTAAGACATTTAAAATTCCTACTTTTTACGTCTTTTGAACATGCTTATGACACTTTTTAAACGTTATTTTATCGGAAAAGAAACGTTCCATCGAACGTTTTTCGAATGGACATTTTTACTCATGAGAAACGTTTCTAGAAATCGGTTATAAAACGTTTCGGAAAAACGCTTATATAAAACATTTCTGAAACGTGTATGTGCTATCTGGGTTTCCTTGCCAACTGGAGTTTCTCTCTGCCGACATAAGTTTAACATTATGGACATAGATATTATCGGATCTGTTGCATTATTTGAGCAAATCTGTTGTTATTCTACGGGCAGTTTGCTTACTGATAACGTATTAACACAATTAACACTTTACGGTAAAATAATAATTTAAGACTCAATAGAATTATTTAAAAATAGTAACATACAAAATGCAACTGCAACTACATTATGTAATAGTGATATATTAGAAACGCATATCTGTTTCTAAAATAAACATTATATATACAGTTTTAGTCGGATGAAGAGAAAAGCTGAGAAGATAAGAAACAACTAAACCAAATAAATATACATTATCTATAAAATATGGAGCGCTGTGAACATCTTAATATTTATTTTATTTATATCTTTCGAACTGGCAGACTAATATAAATAAAGTACTAAAATAAATTATTCAGATCCCGTTGATACACACTTGACAAAATGAATGCAACTGTAGTAGTTAGCGCGGCTGTGCACTCCCAGGTAGCAAATACACGTTTCAGAAATGTTTTATAAGCGTTTTTCCGAAACGTTTTATAACAGATTTCTAGAAACGTTTCTCATGAGTAAAAATGTCCATTCGAAAAATGTTCGATGGAACGTTTCTTTTCCGATAACGTTTAAAAAACTATTATAGAAACGTTTTGTTTTAATGATAAAGACATTTTAGATAAAGACATTTAAAATTCCTACTTTTCACGTCTTTTGAACGTGTTTATGACGTCTTTGAGACATGCGTGAGAATGTTCTAGAAGCTTTATATGCATATACCATCTATGACGTCTATTCTTTTTCGAAGAAATTCCTGAACTGGTGCACATTCGTACAATAAGTTAAAGTAAAACAAAAATTACTTGTCTCACTCTAACTTAATTGCATTACAGATGTGCACCAGTTCAGGAAGTTCTTCAAAACGGAACACACGTATAAATGTTCTTTCAATGGCCAAGTTCAGCAAAACGTTTATTTTGCAACTGTTGGAAGTTTTCTAAGCTCAGATATGTCCGATGACAAATAGATTAAGACCGGTAGGACAAAATTAATTTAAGTAAATAAGTGGATATATGTGCATGGATAAAATGATTTATTTTGTGCAATAATAATTAGTGCAATATAAATTTAAATGTCTCAAAAAAGGCTATTAAAGCTACTATATATATAAATAAAGCAAATTATAATTTTGAAAGAGAAAATTTTTTGTTAACTGTAGAAACGTAAAAAATACGTTTCTTAAATCATGGTTTCAAAAACATTTTTGTTCAAACGCTTCTTA
The DNA here is from genome assembly GCA_035220575.1 of Temnothorax rugatulus. Taxonomy (NCBI): domain Eukaryota; kingdom Metazoa; phylum Arthropoda; class Insecta; order Hymenoptera; family Formicidae; genus Temnothorax; species Temnothorax rugatulus. The sequence goes on along the minus strand of JASTWL010001305.1, from coordinate 30,139 downwards.
ATAGTTCTTTACGGTTATAAAACTATATATGGAGGGGTTAAAGCCATAGTGGTGTAAGTCAATTTTTTTGACCACTTTTTTTTCTTCTTTTTTCAACATATCTGCATGTGTAGACTGCATCTATGAACTTAACTTGATAGGTTAAAAAAAGTGACTTACACCACTATGGCTTTAACCCTTCCATATGTATACGTTCAAAAAACTAATATGTGCTACCTGGGATATATTCTCTCGCCTGCGTTGCGAGACGTGCTTGCGTTCCATCGCGATGTTTACCTCGGAACAATCACCCCGAGGCGAAAGTTATGCGCTACGACAAGTACAAGATCCCCCAGGTGACGACGGATGCGAGGAGGACGCTGGGCCACGAATCACCGGTCAAACAAACCAAAGGCTAACCGACTGTACCGGGCTGCTACGCGAGCCCTTGCATATCGCAGAGGATACCGTTAACGTTAAAACAACGAGAATTCACAATCAGCTGATCGCGAGAAAGAAGAGAAACGTGTTCGTTTATATTCTATCGCAGCTTCTATTTCTATTGCCAAGGCGCGCGGTATAAGTGTTCACGCTCTCGGCGCATGATTAACACAGCGGTACCGAGCCGCTTACGTTATACACCGACACAACTTCATCCAAAGATTTTATGCAAAACGATCCGGAAATTTGGTGAAATTTTAAAAACGAATGGAAGACCGATGTCGAATGGAACATCAACACTCGAAGGGTGAACTGCACCACTTGAAAAGTTTAAAACCACTGCAGATCAAACAATTAAAATCTTAATTTCTATTACGTTTCTGTTTAACTTGTAAAACAATGTTTTTTGTTAATCGTGTATGTTACAATCATATTTTCTCCTGATGTTTGTGCCGAATAAAGTTTTGAGCGAATTATTCAAATTATTGCTTTCTTAAATAACATTCATATTTGTTGCCAAAGTCATTTTTCTTGTTAGATGTAACCGATTGTTGGTAAATAAGATGTCGAGTGTATTTCGTTATAGAAGAACTGCCAAATGCACCGACAGCAGAGAGAAGTCTGGGAATTAAGTAGAGGAGACCGGGGCAAACTCGACACAATTTTTTCAAAGGCAATTTTCAACAATTAATTAAAATTTTCAAAGAAATTTAATGGTACACATTTAAAGAGTGTTCCTTCAGGTACAAAATTGCTTAAGAAAATTTTGCTGTACGTTGCTTAGTTTTGCCCCCAGGAAAGGAAAAGTGACGCAAAGACAAATTTTCAAATTGAAAAATGCCGGGGCAAACTCGACACTTTGTCTGATCGACACAATTTGATCTGGAACTTATTTTTTATTGTCTGAAACTAAACATACATTGTTTATCGTGTATTCGAGAAAGTACAAAAATTCGGAATTAAGTAAAACAAGAGAACAAAAATTGGTGAACATTCAATTATTTTCATCTAAACTCGTATCTGAAAAACAATTTATGCAAGTAAATTCGCGATTAGACGTGCACACACATTTGTCATGGGCCATATAGCTGCATGATAAGCATCGTTTGTTATTGGGAACCGATAAAACGGCGTGGTGTCGATTTTGCCCCGAATGTCGTTTTTCACTTTTGTTACTCCAAAAATATAAAAATTTTGAAAATATGCAAAAACTATTATCGGATTCGTATACAGCATCGAATTTCCCATCACTTATCGGTTGATTCGCAAGAGTAAAGCTCGATGAAAAAGAAGAAATTTTCGAGAGATTAGAAAAATTACTTTTCACCATCAAAAACGCTTATATATATATATGTTGCACTAAAAATTATATCATAACTCAGAATGTCACCAAATTTAGAAGAATCATTATAAATTTTGTGAAGTAAAAAAATGTAAAGTTGGCACTATATGTATGTATATATTTGGATCTATATTCTTTTTATTGTTAGAATCTTTTTAAAATGTGTCAGAAACTCTAAATCTTCAAAATTCTATTCTGGAAAAATTATAATTCTATTATATACATTTATACATATAGAAATTTAAAAAATGGAACTAACTTCACACGGGAATCGCCATTATCTATAGTGGAGAAGTCCATATCGAGTCAGTCGCACAATTCGAATCCGCTATTATAGTTATATATGTAAAGATACGCATAGTCGGTAACGCGACTACTTCGCGAGTAATTTATTCACTGAACTGATAGTTATTATAATTTCCATTGACTTATATTTTATGATTGTGATTTAGGAATTTTATTTAGTTAAATTATAAACTCTAGAATCTTACTACACATTTTTCTTTAGCAGATAATTTTTTATCACTATAATGTATGTTTTATATTTCTTAATATTTTAGTCAATATTGTGTATAAATTTACTTATGGTCCATCGTTAATTGATTCATACATGTTTTTTTAGAGGCTTAAAATCTATTACATAGGTATTCTCTTTAGAATAATGTTTACATACGCCCTCATTTCTATCTTTTATAGCTGAGTAATATAGTTTACGGTTGGATCTAGGACCCTATCTTCATTATTTAACAAAATATCTAACAATATTTTATTCTGAGTAGTTTTTAATTTTTTATAAAAATATTTAGCATTGTTTTTTTTTTTTTTTTTAATATGTCTTGATATTCCCTAGTCTCCTATTTTTATATTGTTTTTTTAACATTTACGCGAAAACTTAAAATCAAATTTAACATCTGACCGATTAAATTGTGATTAGCTGCTTTCATTATATGCTCTTATTCATTTATGTTTATTCCTTTCTCTCTACATCCCGATTTGCAGTATACTAATTTCTATCTTCAATTGACGCAGCATTTCACGGCCACGAGAGAGTGATTAATTTGCTCGTCCCATCCAATGCAAATCTTCTGAATGCACGGGACTCTTCAGGCTCCTCGCCGCTGCACGAAGCGGTAAAGCACAGAAACTTGGATGCGACGAAGTGCATCGTATCTCTGGGCGCCGATGTCACCCTCCTAGACAATGTCGATCAAACTATTCTACACGTTGCTGCATCGACTGGCAATGCGGAAGCTGTTGAGTACATTTTGGAGCATAATCTGATCGACGTAAATTGCGAGAGCTGTTGAGTACATTTTGGAACGTAATCTGATCGACGTAAATTGCGAGGCTTCCTTTTGGAATCACACCGCTGATGCTAGCTCGTAGGAACAATCATAGCGACGTTGTTAAAATTATCATTAGGTATAACGCTAAATAATAAAATATTTATACATAATAACTTGTTATTACACAATTTTTTTACATATTAATTACTCTTGTAATTAATAAATTGCACGAGTTAAACGCATAAGTGATACAAGACAACATTTTTCTCACTTCGATATCTTTTGTGCGTCTCTTATAACTAAATCGGTTTTTTTATTTCTCTCTTAATTAAAAAATACGTTTTTCATGATCTTATTAAGGTAGGATTTTATTAATCTAATTCTCAATGGCTCTTACTGTAATTATGACTAAGGATAAAGGAAAGGCGAGTGGATTTTATTCAGAGATTGGTACACATTTATTTATCCTTTGTTCTTCCTTGTATCAGACAGTTTTAAAGAAGCATACAAAAATCAGGAAACGGAGGCTCGTATTAGTTCGGAGATACCTAGGCTTTACATTCTTCTTCGTCCTCTACCCTTATCTTTCCGCCTCCCCTTCGTTAAACTTTCTTTTTTAGCGCAGGCAGGCGACGTAGTACAGAAAACTCATGCGTGTACTATTAAGTGTGCGCGTGTTTAAACCTTAGAACGCCAACGTAATTAGCAATTAGTATTAACACCTTGCGACATATGATCTCGAACAAAGAGAAGCGATACAAAAGAAAACAATTCGCAGAAGTTTGAAAAAAGAAACTAACAATTACCGTAATAAGTAATTGCTCTTATTTTATTGCTAACGCCGGATCGTTTGAAATAAAATTCCTTTAGATTGCTACGAAAGTACTAATCGCGATGCCACAAAGTATTAAAAACCTTTTATTTTTTTCATAAAACGTAATTACGAAATAAAAAGAAAATATCGTTGATCGTCATTGATATAAATCTTATTTATGCATTAATTATGAGAAATATATCAATAGACAAACAAAGAATTGGCATCTGAGAATGGTAAACCGATGGCTCTGGTTAGCGTTCTAGCGTTAAGCATCGTTTACATCACGAAGGAAAAACGTAAAAAATAAAATCACAGAATTGTATGAATTATCTGCGATCGCATGGACCTTAAAAATCCGCGATCTTCGCGGCTATCTCGATTAGACGGTTTGGGAGAAAGAGATGGCCGGAAGCGGATTAAAAGCCTTTTCCCTCTATTGACACATCTCTAATTGTAAGTACCAGCAAACTTTAAATAGTAATCAGTTGCAGTAGTCGCAGAAGAAATATAATATGGCTATTATTATTAACTATACTAAATACAGTATAGTCGTATAGCATAATATAATACTATAGTACGCGACTATCGTCCAGCTATACCGGATAGTATATAGTCAACCATCACTGTTACGCTGTTTTTGGGGCTTGGAGATATCAAACGAAGTTCTCTATTTAGATTGAAAGATATTCAAGACAAAAAAAAGTCAAAGAAGCTCTTTACACTCAGGGAATTAAATGATCTGATGAATTGATGAGCATTCCTATTGAAGAAGTTGATTCGAGAGATAGTAAGTTAAAGTTTTTAAATGTGTCAAGTTTAGTTGGATTGTTTCATACTAAACTTTTTAATCCACATGATTTTCGGGAACTAAATAGTCGCCAATCATCTGAGAATCGTCTTTATACTTTACCTCGTTGCGTGGATATGCAGTTTGGCGTTAATCAGCGAAACGCATCCAACAATAGGGATAAAGAGAAAAAGAGAAAGAGCAAAAGTGAATGAGCATGTGTGATGCGGTAAAGGTGTGACAAATGTAACGGATTGGTTCGCGCGGATTTTCCTCGCCCGTACCTCTCCTTTTTTCCCCTTCATTTTCCATTAAGTGACTGATCGTGTGGGTGAGTGCCTGAGCGAGCATTACACAAAGCTTTGATGTAAGACAATGAACAAACTGAAAAATACGCGACGAATGAAACGATTCCAAATTAATTCCGATATATGCAATTTTTATAATTACTCCATTGCAACGCGCACGGATTCTAAAGAAAAGAGGACCGCCGATCGTAATCGGCGGAGATGGTGGAGGGCCTCTATAAGTTGACCTGTTTCTATCGAATAAAATTTTAGTTAAAATTTAAGATAAGAGAGCTAATATATAAATTATAACTAGGAAAATGCAAATTCTCTAAATCCATGCATTTAATCGCAATGACATTCGGTACAAGCAAGACGGCCTTTAAAAATATTGCTTATACCTTTTCCTCGATACTAGTATCAGTTATGTACTAGATTAAATAAAATTAAATTGCGCGTTATCAGAAAAAACCACGCAATTAATAACTAATCTATCACGATTTATCGTCAACCCATCAACGGATGACATTCTATTATCATAAACTGTCATAAAGGTCGTTCTACATTAGTCGCAAGCAGCCAATCGCATGAACGCAAGCAGTACCACTTCCGGTCCCATATAGCAATTGCAAGATTTGATCAAATCCAAAACTTGCGTCTCTGTCGTCTTCATGAAGTTCACATCTAGAGATTCATCTTTACTCCATTCCAAATCACTTATTATTAAAATAAAATTTTCTAACTTATCAATATCTTTGCGGGTTAAAATAAAACACGAAACGAACGAGCAAGCCAAATAAACAACGAAGCTCGATATCATGACACCGGAGCTCGATGCCCATATTGCCTGTCACATATCGCAGAGATGCAAATTTTGGATTTGGTCAAACCTTGTGATTGCTATTTGCAACTACGTTACGACCAGAAGTAGTACTGCTAGCGAAGAAAGCAATACTACTTACTTGTACTATTAGCAGTTCTGCTTGCTTAGGACATGTTGATAACGACATTTTTACAACAAATCTCTTCCTTGATTGGCTGTGACTTACAACTGCAGTGTAAAAGCTCAAATTGCAAGCCTCTTGCGACTTGCGACAATATGGATTGCTTGCGACTAATGTAGAACGACCTTTACATACGTAATAATTATTTTATATTTTACTAGTAAAACAGATGTAAAATATATAACTATAAAAAATATGTAGTAATTATATATATTATATTATATTATTAATAATTATATATTAAATGATATATTAAATATTTAGATTATTATATAAAATATGTAATAATTACACATGTAACGTATTTTACACTAAAACCGTGCTACATATATGTATAACACCAATACATTTGCAGTAGATGTAGCGCGGGTGCGCAGTGTGCGCACCAGAATGATGTTTTATTGGTAATGTCGGAAAATGAACTTGGCTACGTAGTACCAATTTCGATAATGGATGTATGTACATACATATATACGTACTATACTAGCAATAGCGATTAGCGTACATACAAGCAGGGGCTTTTGATGGTCCCACGCGAAAAAGGCCGGGATAACCTCTTTCAGGTTTCTCTCTGACTATAGCATTTTAGTTACCAGGATTAAATTTTGGAACGCAGCCTTGAGCGAATAAATATTTGCTGTGCTGCCATTTATTGGGAACAAATCTATTGTTATCTTGAAGTTAACATTTATTTCGAATGATTGCAATATGCGTAAACTTGTCACGACTTTTATTTCATCAAGGGGTCGATTGTGTACCTTGAAACGAGGTGGAAATTTCAAAAGTCAACAGATTTACTATAGATTTCGACAAATAAAATCGTAGATACTATACTCTAGTGAATTTCCTCACTTTTGTAATTTTCACCTCGTTTCAAGATACACAATCGAGCCCCTATTTCTAAATAAGCTACTTATTATTTATACATATTAACTTAGTCGCTCTTGCTGAACTGCAATATTACATCCGTCAAGCAATAAATTCGTGTAATGCAGATATGCAGAGTAATGTTGCTCGAGAATGGAGAGGAAAAATTAATTCTAAAATAAATAGAATATAAAAACATCCATATATTATTGGTATACATTATAGGTCATGGTTCATATTTTATTGGTGAATGAGGCCATTAAATAGTGGGCGGTGATATAGTCCGTGGTGTCGATGTCACCATTGTCATTAGGCGTAGAAGCTGACAATAATTCAGTTGGGAATTATTGTTTCGATTATTGTTGCCGCTGTAATGCGATTCTACAACTCGTTATGATGTCGTTATAAGATTTTCTCGGCCAGCAGATGATAATATTCCGCCCGAGAGTTAGACATTTCATACATGTTACCTTCCACCTTCCTTGCGTACACGACGAATTTGTGCATTCTTTTATCGAGCATAGCTTGTGGATCGGGAGTCGGGAATATTGCTTGAACCCTGAGAAAATAAGCAAACACGCATGCTGGGACACGAGTTTCAAACGAGTGCACACTATTATGTATAATAAACGTCTCACTAACAATTTATGAACGATAATTTTTTTTTTAATCTGGAGTCATGGACAGATGTCACTCCTTTGTTCCTTGCACCGACGTCGTTGTGACTTGACCTTGAGGACCGTCTGAAACACATGTGACGCTCATTGCTCGTTGTTTTTCGCGTAAACGTAAATATACATTGCCGAAACATTAAGACATAAGATATATATTCTTGCACAATTACCTTGCGCAAAATTTTTCCTTTTCTTAATTTCTTGTTTTATCGGCAAGCAAACCAGACAATCACTTGGATTATTACAATGTTTCCAATGACTGTAGATCTTTCTCGAATTACTACAGTGCGGCACAGTGCAATTCCTTAAGACTTGACAATTCGTCAAGTGATTTAAAAGATTTTTGAAGGCTTTGCAGTGTCGTACGGTACATTGGCTCATCTCGCCGTTTGCTTGGCTTTCACGTTGACATTTATGTGCATGGAAAAGTAGCCGCAACTCCTGCCGTACGATTCTACATTTCTCTGGATAGTCTGGTTCAGGTCTCGTCGGTTTTGCACCTAAACGCCCCAGATAAAGTTCCCATTGAGCAAAGATGTTACACAAGTAACATGATTTACAATGATATAAGACACTTACCCGTTGGAGTACCAGTACTAGCCATTTGTCCTTGTGTAGCTTGCTGCGAACCTGACTGTCCTGTTGGCACACCCAATTCAAGTGATTCAACCCGATTGAGATAAGTGGTTGAGTGTTGAGTCAGACCAAAATTTGTCCCTTTCTTAATTTCTTGTTTTATCGGCAAGCAAACCGGACAATCACTTGAATTATTACAAAGTTTCCAATGACTGAGGATCATTCTCGACGAACGACAGTATGGCACAGTGCAACTTCTTACGGCTGGACAATTCGTCAAGTGATTTAAAACATTTTTGAGGGGTTTGCAGTATGGCAGGGTACATTGGCTCATCTCGCCGTCTGCTTGGTTTTCACGTTGTTGACATTTATGTGCATGCAAAAGTATCCACAACTCCTGCCGTATGAGTCTACATTTCTCTGGATCAGGTGTCGGTTTTGCACCTAAACGCCCCAGATAAAGTTCCCATTGAGGAAAGATGTTACACAAGTAACATGATTTACAATGATATAAGACACTTACCCGTTGGAGAACCAGTACTAGCCATTTGTCCTTGCGTAGCTTGCTGCGAACCTGGCTGTCCTGTTGGCATACCCGATTCAAGTGATTCAACCCGATTGAGATAAGAGGTTGAGTGTTGAGTCAGACTTAGCGCTGATAGTTGTGCGCATAGTGGAACGTGGAACTGATGGAAGGATAAAAGCTGAAGCATTCCGAATGCGCAGTCGTCCGAAAGTAGTGGGGAGTAGTTAAAGCAAGAGAGAAGTCTCATGGTTGTAGCGTTGTCGTGAGTCAAAATAGAGTCTCGAAAAATTTTTTTTATTAATGTATTAAAAAATGTATATTTGGTATCACCTTGTTCCGTGCAACTTCTACTTTCCAGAAATGTATAATAACACCATGTAATTAATCCCAGATGCAGGTAATTAATTAAAAACAAAGTGTCTTACACGAGGATACCAACTTCACATTTGTCAAAACAACTGTATACAAAATCTAAAAAATTGGGTGCAATATAATCCTAAGTTTCTCAACTATCATAATAATGATAAAAAATGACTTTTTGGAAGTTTTGGGTCATTAGTTGTATAAATAACTATAATTTTTATTGCATCGAAATTACGACCGAAACGTGGCAATGTTGCAATATTTCGAGATTGGTAAGACTGCTGACCACATGTTGACGTGTTGTATACGTGTTATGGCCTCTGCACACAGAACGCGGAAACGCTTGCCGCGCGGCAAGAAGCGACGTGGTAGCCAATAAACTTTTGGTTCTTACGGAAAAACAACGTTGATTGGCTACCGCGTCGCTTCTTGCCGCGCGGCAAGCGTTTCCGCGTCCTGTGTGCAGGAGCCATAATGAGAGCTCCTGATTATTTTGACATTGACGCCGACAGTGAGGTTAGGTGCGGTCCGCGCTATTGCCAAGTTTTGATGGCCGACTAGTCAGAGCTTCTCTGTTAGCTACATTTTGTTTGTTTTAATATTGAATATCTTTTTATTGCAATGGTAAACCAACGTTTCTTTTTTTTTTTTTTAATCATTCGTAATAGTTTAATTGATAAGATCTTCTGTTTTCCAAACGTCAACTTTTTTTAAAATACTCGTAAAATCTCGTGAATTACGATTGTGCACGTCGTTCACATATACCCTAATGTAAAACTGACCAACTTTGAATGCTTATATTTCCGTAATTACGTGGTAAAAAATCGTGAATTAATTCCTGATCACGTATAATGCCCTATAGAATAACATACCCAGGTAGCAAGCACTCGTCATTTTGACGTCAATTGACGTCAAAAGTCCGTCATTTTGACGTCAATTGACGTCAAAATGACGAGTGTTTGCTACCTGGGTAGTTTCATGCCAATCAAAAATCTTTATTTTTGCTGATGCACTAGCTACCTTAATCAATTAGATTTCACTCATTCGGCAGAGTTCTATGGCCGGTATTCATAGTCGAATCTTATATTTAAGACCATCTTAAGTATGCTCTTAAGATGTTATGAACCAATCACAGAGCCGTATTAGCATCTTAAAGCCCCTTGCACAATAGGCAATAGCGATAGCGATAGCGACAGCAATAAGGTTGCCGACAAAGGTATAGCTTTGTCGGCAACCTTGTCGCTGTCGCTATCGCTATCGCTATCGCCTATTGTGCAAGGGGCTTAAGACATTACTTAAGACAGTCTTGAAATAAGATCCGACTATGGCCCGTATTCATAGTCGGATCTTATTTCAAGACTGTCTTAAGTAATGTCTTAAGTTGCTAATACGGTCATTTCATTGGCTGAACGGAGTCTTAAGACGGCCTTTGACCAGACTTAAGACGATCTTAAATATAAGATCCGACTATGAATACGGACCTATGAATACGGACCTATGACTACGTTTACACAACCCGATTTACGCTAAAGTTATAACATCGATATTATAACTACTGACGTTAAATACCATGTAAACGCTCTTTTACGACCAAGTTATTACATCGATGTAGTAAGTTCGTCGTAAAAGAGCGTTTACACGGCATTTAATGACAGTATTATAACATCGATGTTATAACTTCTGCGTAAATCGAGCCGTGTAAACATAGTATATGATTGACACTGACTACGTTTAAAGCTGAATACACAATGAAAAACACAGGCAACAGGAACAAGGTATAACACAGGCGAAAGATTTTCAATCTGTCGGAAGTCATGTATCCATGCTACAGTATTGATACATGACTTCCGATAGGTCGAAAATCTATTGCCTGTGTTATTCCCTGTTACTGTTGCTTGTACCTTTGTATTGTGCATCCAGCTCTACAGGTAACAGAAACAGAGAATAACACAGGCAATAGATTTTCAACCTATCGGAAGTCATGTATCTATACTGTAGCATTGATACACGACTTCCGATAGGTTGAAAATCTATTGCCTGTGTTATTGGCCGCGTTCAGCGGAATAATCCGCTCAGTAGCAATCGAACGTGATTGGCTCTTACTTTTAGACCCAAAAATCAACGTAGCGTGTTGATGAGACGACACTCAACAGTTGTGTCTGCTGAACGCAGCCATTCCCTGTTCTTGTTACCTGTACTTTTGTATTGTGCATCCAGCTTAAAGGCTACTACACAATACGAAGGTACAGGCAATAGGAATAAGGAATAGCAACAGAATATAGATTTTCAACCAATCGGAAACCGCGTATATCAATGCATTATGTTCCTATTCCCTGTTCCTATTGCCTGTACACATAATTAACCTCAAATTACAATCAAAATTACATTTCCTTTCTGTTGAAATATTTTAACATAGTATCGGTGTTATCATTTAACACATCGATATTATGTTAAATTAACACAAAAACTTGAGTGGACTGTTTGGGACATGTGATTTATGTTATATTTAAGACAAATTTTCCAACAGTGTATGGGTACCTAACCTAACTTGAATTATCTCTGGGTACCCGCGGAACTTGTTTAGATCTGTATAGAAGAGTAACGAGCGAGCGGATGGATACCCAGTTATGCCGAGCTCAAGTTTTGACCACACAAAGGGAATGTCGCATCTCACTTCAGTACACGTACATTAAAGTGAGATGCAACATGCCTTATTCCTTATTCCTTTATCTTATTCCTTATTTTTCTCATTGTGTCTGAGCCCTTATGGCTAGGTCAGCTAGGACTTCTTTTCTTTGTTAGTTATATATATCTTTTTATGTCACACGTGCATGGAAAGTGGCACATTCCGCACGCGACGCGTGCGGGATGGACCACTTTCCACGCACTTGCAACATAAAATAGGGTGTGCAACACGTGCGTGAAGTTGAAAATTCCCGGGTGCGGTGACCGCACTCGCCTTCGGCTCGTGCGTCAACTCCGCACCCGTGAATTTTCATCTTCCAGCACTTGTTGCACAAATAACTATTATATAACACGTGCGTGGAAAGTGGCCCTAGAGTCCCTCTAATAAGAGTCGCGACATCTTGAGTTTCGGCAAAATAAGAGAGAAAGAGAAAGAGATATACAAGTGATATACATTCATATCGCTCTCTCTTTCTCTCTTATATCTCTTTCTCTTTCTGTTTCACGTACTTTTGCCGAAAAATGGCGGACCAATCAAAAGTTACAGCCTGTTGTCGCGACTCTTATTAGAGGGACTCTAATAGCGTTTTTCATTGGCAGAACTAGTGCACACTCAGTGCACATTAAAGCCGTTGTACACTGATTTAATCTTTAATATTTAAAGTAAAATGCAAATATTTTGATTGATAAAATACCCAATACATATTTTACCAAATAGTACAATAAAGAATATTGAGGCTTTCGTGACTTAACCCGTTTACATTAAACATACACTTTACGTTGATTTGTGTACGACGGCTTTAATGTGTACTGAGTGCGCACCAGTTCTGCCAAAGAAAAACGCTATAAGTGGCCCGTTCCGCGCGCGCCATCTGTGCGACAAATGGCCAATTCCATACACTCGTCGAAACAGTGCGGAGTGCGGTAATGTAAACATTACCGCACTGTTTCGACTCGTGTGCGGAATTGACCATTCGTCGCACAGATGACGCGCGCGCGCGCAATGGGGGCCACTTTACACGCACTTTGTAATATAAAATAGGGTGTGTAACACGTGCGGGTTGAGAATTGGACACTCGTGCGGGTGATCGCACTCGCCTTCCGGCTCGTGCGTCCACCCCGCACTCGTGTCCAATTCTCAACTTCCCGCACTTGTTACACACCCTGCATAAAACGTCGGATTGAAAAGAATTAATAAATTCTGCTTTCTGATGCGAAGGAAGGGATTGAAAAGTATTGGTTCGCATAAAACTTTACCGCGCTGAATGTGAGACAGCAGTGGTTAATGCTTTGCATTGAAAAGTATTGGATCGCATTAAATTCACCCAAAAAATATATATATATATTCTGTCATTTATATTCACCTGGCATAAAAAAAATTATTTTTTCGAAATTTTATTACTATTTTATAACTAAATTTGTTTCTTAAGATGAAGTCTATGATTATAAATATTTTCTCGTATTTGAAAAACACACTTATCCAGCCGATCTTGCGTTTCAGCACTGCTGCTACTGCTGCTAGGCGTGTGATGGGGGTAGCGCACACAAGGAAAAAGCCGTGTACGCATGTACATACAGTGTGCACGGCTCCTTCCTTGTGTGCGCTATCCCCACCACGCGCCTGGCTGCGGTGTTGAAACGCAAAATTTTAACAAATACGAGCTTACGCATTAAAAAGAATTCACTTAGCTTAAAATATTCCTCGCATTCAATCGCAATCGATAACTTTCAAACAAATGCGAATTCTCGCATTAAAAAGGATTCACTTCTTCTGCTAATTGTTTTTGGATTCAGAGGCATACAAGATTTTCACGTTCTATTCCCAGTATCGCACTGAAAAGTATTGATCCGTGATCCAATCCGAGATTTTTGCAAAGCAGAATTCATGACAAAATCTCGTGAATGCGAAATATTTTTGAATAAGACGTTTTATGCAGGGCAAATAACTATTCCCTCACACTTCCGGTTTGACGCCAAACGACGGAGCCAATCAGAGATCGTTAACGGTTTGTCTGATCTCTGGTTAAAGCGGGGAACTAGGCCAGTCAGTAAAGACACTAAAATTTGAAAATTTAACTTTAATTACAAAAGTTTTCAAATTTTGATGGAATATTGGGTTAGTTGAAATAACAATAAATCTCATTTTGCAACCATCCCCGAGGTCCGGAACATGTTAAACATTGCAAAAAATGTTAATTTATTATAACTTTGCGAAAAAAATTGCAAAAGTCCTGCAAACTTAAAGCAATGTCTATTGTAATATTTTCCACAATGTGTTAGATTTGCAACCTATTTCGAGACGCGCAACATTGAAATTTATTGTAAAGTAACGTTTTTGTTTGTAACTTGGAGGAAAAAATTGCAAAAGTGCTGCAAACCGATAGAATAACTTTTACAACTGCCCCGAACAGCTGTACCAATTTGCAACCTTCTATGTTGCACGCAATATATATTTTTTAAATCAATAATGGAACAATTGTTTATTTGGTCGTAATTTTGCCAAAAAAATTGCAAAAGTTTTGCAAATTGGTTGCAAACGGTGAAATTATTTTTTGTCACAAGCTGTTAAGTTTGCAACCTCGGACAAGGTCCGCAACATTGAAAAATTAGCAACAATTATTATTTTGCACTTTTTACAAGCGTGAAAAAATTGCAAAAGTTTTGCAAATTTTACGGAGTGCTTCAAATGTCTTCCCCTATCCGAATATAAATTTGCAACCCTCTACTAGTTACGCAAATTATTGCAACTTATTAATGACTAATTTTGTGTTACAAAATTAATGCAAAAGTGTTGCAAATCCAGGGAAACAAATTAAAAATACATTTACACATAATGTCGAATTTGCAACCTCCTACCTGGCACGCAAAATATTTAAAATTTCAAGCATAACATAAAAATCACTATAGTTATGAGAGTTTTCGTCTCTTACTGCCAGAAGGTCCAGGATTGTCAGAAACGTTCATCTCCACATTCTCAGGGAAAATTTCGTCTATAAGTGTCGGTAATATAAGTATCTATAAGTATCGGAGGTTGCAAATTCGACATTATGTGTAAATGCAATTTTAATTTGTTTCCCTGGATTTGCAACACTTTTGCATTAATTTTGTAACACAAAATTTATCATTAATACGTTGCAACAATTTGCGTAACTAGTAGAGGGTTGCAAATTTATATTCGGATAGGGGAAGACATTTGAAGCACTCCGTAAAATTTGCAAAACTTTTGCAATTTTTTCACGCTTGTAAAAAGTGCAAAATAATAATTGTTGCTAATTTTTCAAGGTTGCGGACCTTGTCCGAGGTTGCAAACTTAACAGATTGTGACGAAAAATAATCTCAACGTTTGCAACCAATTTGCAAAACTTTTGCAATTTTTTTGGCAAAATTACGACCAAATAAACAATTGTTCCATCATTGGTTTAAAAAAAAATATGTTGCGTGTACCACAGAAGGTTGCAAATTGGTACAGCTGTTCGGGGCAGTTGTAAAAGTTATTCTATCGGTTTGCAGCACTTTTGCAATTTTTTCCTCCAAGTTACAAACAAAAACGTTATTTTATAACAAAATTCAATGTTGCGCGCCTCGAAATAGGTTGCAAATCTAACACATTGTGGAAAATATTACAATAGACATCGCTTTAAGTTTGCAGGACTTTTGTAATTTTTTTCACAAAGTTATAATAAATTAACGTTTTTTGCAATGTTTAGCATGTTCCGGACCTCGGGGATGGTTGCAAAATGAGATTTATTGTTATTTCAACTCACCCAATATTCTATCAAAATTTGAAAACTTTTGTAATTAAAGTGAATTGATTGTCTTTAATGACTGGCCTAAACACAGACTTTTGCATAACGTATAATACGTAAGCATAAGAAAATTGATTGGTCTATTTCCTTATGCACGTATGTATATGGACCAATCAATGTTCTTATGCTTACGCATTATGCGTTATGCAGAAGTGTGTGCTCCCCGCTTAAGGAGGTTTGGATGCTTCATCGAGGGGAGTAGTGGGACGCGGGGGTTCTGGCAACAGCGTACTAGCGTTTGAAGTAGTGGGAGTGAAGGGGATTGCTCTGATTGGTCGCCGCGTGTATAGTGCGTGCTGCTGTTCACGTCGTTCACGATCGTGGCAGTCTAGCAGACGAAAAATCAAGCAATTTATGCTTTAATGATTAATTTTTCTACGAAATTTGCGGTAACCTTCCCCTTTCTTTCACTCATTTATTTGTAAATTATTAAGTTACATGTGCATATTTTTTTCCTTATCATTTGCATTTTTTCTTGCACTTATTTCATTCTGAAGGTGTGCAATATGTCATTTCCCATAAGAACCTATGTTAAAAAGTACAATTGTTGGAGTAGATTTTTTTCAAAACGGGACGGTGAAAAATTCCCAAAAAATTCACATAATTCTATTTTGCATTCCAGAACAACATATTAAAATTTCATGAAACTGGCTGCATTTTTTTTTGTAGCGACGGAACCTCCTTAAGGATCTCTAGGATCCACTACTTTTCTCTCTCGCACAATTAACGTTTCTCTCTCGCACGATGTTGGACACAGGGGCCCGATTCTCTAACGAGAAACGTATGCACAAACTCTGCTCTAACAGAAAGGCTACAAATTGATTGGCTATCACACAGTTTTTAGCCAATAAGCTTGCAGCTTTTCTGTTAGAGCAGAGTTTACGCATACGTTTGTCGTTAGAGAATCGGGTCCCAGGCTCGTTCCACGGGAGGTATAGGCACAATGCCCCTTTCAGTTATATATGTTCTAAGGGTCGGAGTAACAAGACACGAAAACAAGATAAGAAATTTGTCATAATTATGTTAAACAGATAAATAATTATTTGACATACATAAATCTCTAATTTTTTCGTATGTTTATCACGCATAAAAGTTAGTGCATGTGAGCGGTTAAAAAAGGTTGAATAATAAATAAAATATTGAATAAATAAAATATTAAGGCATTAGACCACCTTGACGCCCGGAAAAAGCATGTTTTTTTGCGATTTTTTTATAAATAAACAATAAAGAAAAATAAAAATGTAATGTAATATTATAAATATATAATGTTTCCACTAAATAAAAAAATTTTTTATATATTTTTTAAGTATAAAATTGCAGCGTAGGAGTCGTCCATTTTAATGCGGTTTTTGAAAAGGCTCTCCGCGGCACGCAGCAGAAGTCGTCGGCATCTGAATGTGGAACAAATTACAAAATTTTTTCATAATCTACATTAAATTTACTAGAGAAGTACATACGGATATGTAAAAAAATAGATTTTTATAAAAATGGTGAGCATTTGAAAAAAAGATGCAATTATTAAGCAAAAAAATCCGTAGAAAAATGTCTGTAAGTTTGAAAGTTTTTGATGTATTAAAAAATCCATATGTACTTCTTTAGATAATTTAGTTTTAAAGATTCTGTCAAAATTTCAAGTGAAACGGTTGAAAATTATTAGAGTTATGCTGCGTGCCGATTTTGCCGAAGGCGCTCTGCGCTGTCGAACGGCGCATCACACAATCGACTCTAATCCAGGTTTTAAAATCTGTTTTAGTGCTGAATCAAGTTGTATATTGTTTTCAAGACCCTAAAGAATATTTTAAGCAAAAAAATTCGATTTTTGAAAGTACCAAGGTGGTCTAACGCCTTGAATAAAATTTATGTTAATTCTGTTGTTTTATTTCTTTTTATTTTTGGATATGAATGTAAACACCTAGTCCGATTTATTTTAGTACAATTTTTGACAAATTTATTGATAACTATATACGCTTACACAGCGACTTACAATCTGATTAATAATTACCGTATACTATCCGATCAAAAATTTTTCTTTTGCTTTAGCATACGGTGTACAAGTCGCTGTGTAAACGTATAGTCGTAGACTTATAAGGGAAGGCTCAAAACTGAACTCTACCGATTTCGATGAAACTTGCACGGATTACAAAGAAAGTTCTCAAGAATATAATGAAACGGTCGACTGTCTGCACCCAAAAATAGAGGTAACATGGCGGAACTTTCTCTGTAAATCCTGCCAAGTTTCATCGAAATCGATGGAGTTCAGTTCTGAGCCTTTCCTTGTTAAATAGAAACATAATATTGCGATATAAAACACTTCTAATTGGAATTGTAAATATTATACACATAGGTGCTTTTATGAAAACTTTTATATCTACTGCATTTTTGTTCAGCAATTAATTGTTTTGCTACGTCTATTTTCTTAATATTTGGATTGATTATTAATATTTGTATATAAATTTACTTGCTAAGGAAACCCGCGGAAGTGTCCCCCTCCGATTTTGATGAGCTTCTAGTATGTTGTTCTCTAGATGAAAATAAGGGACACGGTCGTAGGTAAATTCGAGAAAATATTTTAAACTCAGAAAAATGTTTTCTTAAATCTAACTAATACTTCTTTGAATTAAGGAAATTAAAATTCAAAGAAGTCTATTTTCTTGTAAATAATGAATTTTTTCAGTGTACTCTTCAAATCATTCAACTTTTGTTTTATCTAGAAAATAACGTACTAAAAACTCATCAAAATCAGAGAGGGACACTTCCGTGGGTTTCCTTGTAAGTAAATCAGTCAGCTGTCCTCATAACATTTTTTTGGATGAGTTCTAAGATTTCTAGTAACGTACTGCGTAACAAATAATTGAACCACAACGTTTACATATAGGTATACTTATTTAGAAGCATTTTCAGAATGTGAAATATTTTTCTGGTTTTTTTTAATATCTTAAATTTCATGAAAGATGTTATATACTTTTAAGTGTTGTCTTAGTTCATGTCTGTGTGTACGACTACCAAAAATCTCGCGTCAATCAGGACATTTTATATTACCGTATACATTGCCATATATATCTGTTGGAATAAAGTATATAACTTTAGTCATGGCCCATCGTTATAATTTATCAGTTTTATAACATTTTAGTGCATGGTCTCTAAGCTTGTAAGTAGACCCAGTTATATAAGAAATGCATGTATGACAACGTTTACATTCACCCGTATTTATGTCTAGATGGAATTCGAAATATTCGTCCAGAGCTGTCTTATTGGGAATGCTCATTTTTTTATTAAATATTTTATGTTCTTTTAAGTGTTGTCTTAGGTTACGGCTTGATGTATTTAAAGTAGCACTCCAGGCACAATCAGGACATTTTATGTTAGGGTGACGCATTTCAACAAAGAAGCGCCGTATGTCATCATATTCTATAACCTCGTGCGGCCGCAGAAGCTTCTTGATCTTTTTAGGCCTAGAAAAAATTGAAATATTTTGCGATTGAATTGAGTTAATATGCAAATAATTAATTAATCAGTTGAGAAATAAATTTTATAGATCGTGACATAATAACCATTATATAAAATATCCCAGATTTTAATGGCCAAAATATGCCAGTGTGCTACAGATAAAAATAGGAAAAATAGTAACTGATATATTTGCTATTTCTCTCTTAGGATACGCACAAACATACACAGTGATAATTACTATACTACTAAATATGTTACATGCTAATTTTAATGATTTTTTTTATATACAATTATATATAATGGTTGCTTTCCATTTACATCTAAACTCAGATAATTCTCACTTGTGACGTCATAACTCAATTAAATGCACGTTCTTTTTGCATCCTGGCAAGTTTTCATTCAACTGAGTTTTTATCCACAATCGAGACCATGTGCTTTTAGTGAATCTAATAAATACATTAAAAGTCAGGCTATGGATCTGTATTATTATGCGATAGCTCTGTCACCAAAATGAGCAGGTAAATACAAAATGACACATTTTACCTGAGTATAAAATACTCACATAACTGAGTGACTCAGATCACTTGAGTGTAAATGGAAAACAACTAGGTAATACCTATCTAGAAATAATTAGTGGATCCGACGTCGATTTGATATCGACGCGTCAATGAATGATCGTTGTCAGATACTGATGGTTGATATATTTGTCATCTTCGATTTTATCATCTTATTATAATGGTTTTTATGTTAATTAAGCAATTGCGAATATTTCTATTAGATTTCTATTATCTTTCGTCAATTTTTTTTCTTTCTACGTCGAATATACAGCGATTGCATTGTCACATATCTAGCTGTCCAGATTATTCGAGTAATTACCTCTCATCATTCATATTTCTATCGAGTTGAGTAAAGTGTGGAAGAGCCGATTTGATATCGACGCGTCAATGAATGATCGTTGTCAGATACTGATGGTTGATATTTTTATCATCTTCGATTTTATCATTTTATTATAATGGTTTTTATGTTAATTAAGCAATTGCGAATATTTTTTTTCTTTCTACGTCGAATATACAGCATTGCATTGTCACATATCTAGCTGTCCAGATTATTCGAGTAACGTACAAATACAGGGTGATTCAGGTTTTCCCAGCCAAACTGTGCCAGTATATGTTTTACAAGTAGAAATGAGAAAAATATTTTTAAAGATGTATAATAACGTCTATGAAGATATTCAAAACGAATAATTACCTCTCATCAACTCCTGCTTTTCTTTTCCTTTTAGATGATATTTTAGTCATCTGATCTTGCGTGCCAGGTAGTACGTTTTTTTCTATCAGATCAGGATGAACACCTTCATCATGGCTCGTGGTTTCTAAAGAGCCCGGAGCACATCTACAATATGATTTTAAAAAATTGAAAATACGGTATTAAATGAATAATTGTTTTTATGTTAATTAAGCAATTGCGAATATTTCTATTAGATTTCTATTATCTTTCGTCAATTTTTTTTCTTTCTACGTCGAATATACAGCATTGCATTGTCACATATCTAGCTGTCCAGATTATTCGAGTAACGTACAAATACAGGGTGATTCGGGTTTTCCCAGCCAAACTGTGCCAGTATACGTTTTACAAGTAGAAATGAGAAAAATATTTTTAAAGATGTATAATAACGTCTATGAAGATATTCAAAACGAATAATTACCTCTCATCAACTCCTGCTTTTCTTTTCCTTTTAGATGATATTTTAGTCATCTGATCTTGCGTGCCAGGTACTACGTCCTTTTCTAGCAGATCAGGATGAACACCTTCATCATGGCTCGTGGTTTCTAAAGAGCCCGGAGCACATCTACAATATGATTTTAAAAAATTGAAAATATGGTATTAAATAAATAATAGTTTTTATGTTAATTAAGCAATTGCGAATATTTCTATTAGATTTCTATTATCTTTCGTCAATTTTTTTCTTTCTACGTCGAATATACAGCGATTGCATTGTCACATATCTAGCTGTCCAGATTATTCGAGTAATTACCTCTCATCATTCATATTTCTATCGAGTTGAGTAAAGTGTGGAAGAGCCGATTTGATATCGACGCGTCAATGAATGATCGTTGTCAGATACTGATGGTTGATATTTTTATCATCTTCGATTTTATCATTTTATTATAATGGTTTTTATGTTAATTAAGCAATTGCGAATATTTTTTTTCTTTCTACGTCGAATATACAGCATTGCATTGTCACATATCTAGCTGTCCAGATTATTCGAGTAACGTACAAATACAGGGTGATTCAGGTTTTCCCAGCCAAACTGTGCCAGTATATGTTTTACAAGTAGAAATGAGAAAATATTTTTAAAGATGTATAATAACGTGTATGAAGATATTCAAAACGAATAATTACCTCTCATCAACTCCTGCTTTTCTTTTCCTTTTAGATGATATTTTAGTCATCTGACCTTGCGTGCCAGGTAGTACGTTTTTTTCTATCAGATCAGGATGAACACCTTCATCATGGCTCGTGGTTTCTAAAGAGCCCGGAGCACATCTACAATATGATTTTAAAAAATTGAAAATATGGTATTAAATAAATAATAGTTTTTATGTTAATTAAGCAATTGTGAATATTTCTATTAGATTTCTATTATCTTTCGTCAATTTTTTTTCTTTCTACGTCGAATATACAGCATTGCATTGTCACATATCTAGCTGTCCAGATTATTCGAGTAACGTACAAATACAGGGTGATTCAGGTTTTCCCAGCCAAACTGTGCCAGTATATGTTTTACAAGTAGAAATGAGAAAAATATTTTTAAAGATGTATAATAACGTCTATGAAGATATTCAAAACGAATAATTACCTCTCATCAACTCCTGCTTTCTTTTCCTTTTAGATGATATTTTAGTCATCTGACCTTGCGTGCCAGGTAATACGTTTTTTTCTATCAGATCAGGATGAACACCTTCATCATGGCTCGTGGTTTCTAAAGAGCCCGGAGCACATCTACAATATGATTTTAAAAAATTGAAAATACGGTATTAAATGAATAATTGTTTTTATGTTAATTAAGCAATTGTGAATATTTCTATTAGATTTCTATTATCTTTCGTCAATTTTTTTTCTTTCTACGTCGAATATACAGCATTGCATTGTCACATATCTAGCTGTCCAGATTATTCGAGTAACGTACAAATACAGGGTGATTCGGGTTTTCCCAGCCAAACTGTGCCAGTATACGTTTTACAAGTAGAAATGAGAAAAATATTTTTAAAGATGTATAATAACGTCTATGAAGATATTCAAAACGAATAATTACCTCTCATCAACTCCTGCTTTTCTTTTCCTTTTAGATGATATTTTAGTCATCTGATCTTGCGTGCCAGGTACTACGTCCTTTTCTAGCAGATCAGGATGAACACCTTCATCATGGCTCGTGGTTTCTAAAGAGCCCGGAGCACATCTACAATATGATTTTAAAAAATTGAAAATATGGTATTAAATAAATAATAGTTTTTATGTTAATTAAGCAATTGCGAATATTTCTATTAGATTTCTATTATCTTTCGTCAATTTTTTTTCTTTCTACGTCGAATATACAGCATTGCATTGTCACATATCTAGCTGTCCAGATTATTCGAGTAATTACCTCTCATCATTCATATTTCTATCGAGTTGAGTAAAGTGTGGAAGAGCCGATTTGATATCGACGCGTCAATGAATGATCGTTGTCAGATACTGATGGTTGATATTTTTATCATCTTCGATTTTATCATTTTATTATAATGGTTTTTATGTTAATTAAGCAATTGCGAATATTTTTTTTCTTTCTACGTCGAATATACAGCATTGCATTGTCACATATCTAGCTGTCCAGATTATTCGAGTAACGTACAAATACAGGGTGATTCAGGTTTTCCCAGCCAAACTGTGCCAGTATATGTTTTACAAGTAGAAATGAGAAAAATATTTTTAATGATGTATAATAACGTCTATGAAGATATACAAAACGAATAATTACCTCTCATCAACCTCTCCTACATGGCTCGTTGTTCCTGGACCCGGAGCACATCTGCAATATGATTTAAAAAAATTGAAAATATGGTATTAAATAAATTTATTTAAATGTTATAATAATGTATATTTCTTATTATTAGATAAAAAACGTTATTTCCAAAATTATAATTTTTAGCAGTAAAATTTATCAATGTTATATAATGTATGTATGTACACTTACTCATAGTTAGTCTCATCTGACCGATGCCTGCGGCCCAACCAATTCAGTGTACGGCATGTTTAGGCATAAATCTGTTAATATTGCATCTAATAATTCTGATTCAACACAGGGACTGAACTGCAGAGATGTGCTAGCACAGAATAACAAAAAATAATTTTATACTAAATCATGTGTTACGATCTCGTAGGGCTAGCGGGCTAAACGGCACGTACATTGGCACATACAATTTGGCAGCCTCACAATAAACGGATGATACGGGTAAGTCTGGTACATTCTGTATGGCAAATTCCTGAGATCATTTGGAAACAAAAATCTTAATGCCAAAATGTCGAGGTTGCCAAATTGTGATATCCCGTATTGTCGGTCTTGCGAACAGTGTACAAGAAATAAAGTGAATAATAATTCATATTTCTATCGAGTTGAGTAAAGTGTGGAAGAGCCGATTTGATATGACGCGTCAATGAATGATCGTTGTCAAATACTGATGGTTGATATTTTCGTCATCTTCGATTTTATCATTTTATTTTATTATAATGATTTTTATGTTAATTAAGCATTTGCGAATATTTCTATTAGATTTCTATTATCTTTCATCAATTTTTTTTTCTTTCTAAGTCGAATATACAGCGATTGCATTGTCACATATCTAACTGCCCAGATTGTTCGAGTAACGTACAAATACAGGGTGATTCAGGTTTTTCCAGCCAAACTGTGTCAGTATAATATGTTTTACAAGTAGAAATGAGAAAAAAATTTTTAATGGTGTATAATAACGTCTATGAAGATATTCGAAACGAATAATTACCTCTCATCAACCTCTCCTACATGGCTCGTTGTTCCTGGACCCGGAGCACATCTGCAATATGATTTTAAAAAATTGAAAATATGGTATTAATAATTTATTTAAAGTGTTATAATAATGTATATTTCTTATTATTAGATAAAAAACGTTATTTCCAAAATTATAATTTTAGCAGTAAATTTATCAATGTTATATATAATGTATGTATGTATGTATGTATATACACTTACTCATAGTTTCTTATTTCATCTGGACAACTTGGCTGCGGCTCATCCGTTTAGTGTACGCGTTTGAACATAAATCTGCTATTTCTGTATATAAATATTCTGAATCATCAGTGGTCAGGATCTGCAGAGATGTGCTAGCAGAGAATAACAAAAATAATTTCTACACTGATTCATGTGTTACGATTTCGTAAGGTTAGGGCTAGCGGGCTAGCGCACGTACATTTGGCACATACAATTTGGCAGCCTCACAATAACGGATGATACGGGTAAGGTGTGGTACATCTGTATGGCAAAAAATTTCTGAGATTATTTGGAAACAAAAATCTTAATGCCAAAATGTCGAGGCTTCCAAATTGTGATATCCCAGATATTTGTCGGTCTTGCGAACAGTGTACAAGAAATAAAGTGAATAATAATTTCATATTTCTATCGAGGTTAAGTAAAGTGTGGAAGAGCCGTTTGACATTCAGCCCCGTGTAAAGGGGGAGGGGGGAGCGAAGGGGCCTAGGCCCCGGGCGCCGGTGTTAAGGGGACGCCAAAAGCCAACAAGTACTTAACTAAAGTAAAAAAATAAAAATATACATTTTTTTCGTTTTTTCGTGAAATTACATGTAATTCGCACATGCGCCAATAAGGATACAAATTCGCACACGATCGACTTTTGGTCGGCGACAGAGTACTCTCTCTTTATCTCACGCGGCGTCCTCTCTCTTTCAAGAATTGAAAGTCGCGGTCGTCTCTCTTTCACCTTTATTAAACCGCTCAACATAGTTATTTTAACAGACATTTTAAAACACATTTATTATAGATTTTAAAATATTTCCCGTGGTTTCCTGGGTAAATGACCATTATTTCCTTCTTATTTCAACCTAAATAAGGTGGAAAAAAATGTTTCACAGGTTTCCCATCCGGGCACAAAACGGCCACTTTTACACTCCCTCCTTTATTGTATTAACAGCTTTATTTGATTAACTAAAGACTAATTGTAAGAAAAATACTTTTAATAAAGAAGAAGCTTTATTGTTCTAATTTATGAGTTGATCTAGTTTTATTATAATAATATAAATACCTAACAATATTTATGTATGTTACATATTTATTAGAACTGAAAAAGTATTCATTATTCATTTCAAATTCCATAAAGAACATTACCTATACAAAAGGCGGACGTATAAAACTACACGGCATTCGGGCATTTTGTACCAGCTAAATTTGTTTTTTAACCGCGGAAAGGGCGCCAAACTCATGCTATGCCCCGGGCGCAGTTTTCTCTTCGCACGGCCCTGTTGACATGCGACGTCCTTGAGTAAAATTTCGACAAGCACATTAGTGAACTTTAAGTTCTTCCCGTTGAAACACTGTGCTTCCGAAGAGGCGCTCGGGGTTAGGTTTTGGTATAGTGCACGTAACATATCCCATACAGCACAGATTGTTGCAGAAAGCTTTCTGAAACAATCTGTGCTGTATGGAATGCTATACCAAAATCTAATACCGAGCGCTTCTTCGGAAGCACCCACTGTAGCCGCAGCCTCGACATTTTGGTATTAAAATTTTTGTGTCTAAATGATCTCAATCTATCATTAACAGGTGAAACAATAAGCCTGGCACATCCCGTATGTGTGTGTGTGTGTGTGTGTGTGTGCGTGCGTGCGTGTGTGTGTTTGTATGTGCGCGTGCACTTACTCCGAATCCGGTGCGTCGATTTCTCCGATTTGTTCAGAAGAAGGTGCTTTATTCTCCATAACCGTCTTTTGTTGTAGACTTTCGGGCACGTACTAAGATGTTGGATAAACATCTCTTCAATAAGTGCTTACATTTGTTACAGAAGGTCAAAGAGAGGTAGGGACATATCGTCATATACGAAGATTTGTTTTCTATTAAAATATAAATATTGATATTTGGTACTATTTTTTCCGCCCTCTACCACTCTCTCTTCTTGTAATAATTAATGATCCTTTTCTAAAAAAGGCATGGATAGTTTATTGTTGCCTCTTTTCCGCGATGCCGATTGGTTCTCTCACTGCGCTTACTTCATTTGCAACTGTCATCATATATTTTGACAGTTGTGTGTAATGTTCATCATATATTTTGACAGTTGTGTGTGATGTTAAAGCTAAATAGCGCGCGCGTAGCGCGCGTCTGTAGTGTCTAGTCCTTTTCTAAAAAAGGCATGGATAGTTTATTGTTGCCTCTTTTCCGCGATGCCGATTGGTTCTCTCACTGCGCTTACTTCATTTGCAACTGTCATCATATATTTTGACAGTTGTGTGTAATGTTCATCATATATTTTGACAGTTGTGTGTAATGTTAAAGCTAAATAGCGCGCGCGTAGCGCGCGTCTGTAGTGTCTAGTTTGATAAAATGTATGTTTTCTTTATTGTTTCTATTTTCCTCCAACGTTTATGATTTAATTTTTTTGATTGACCATTTCGGCAAAGAATTCTCAGCTGAAGAGGTGATCCGAAGCGACAAGACAAGGTTCTAGGCGCGCATAAGTGACGAGATTCCCTCGTCCTCGTATTCCGTCATGCTACTTCCGCGATGTATTTCCCGATGTGTTTACGCTCCTCCATGTCCCACCTTGCTTTCATAGCTTTTCTCTATGAGATGTCTCGAATATCACCAGTGTACTATTTTAATCGCAGTCAAAACTCTTTGACATACTGATGTTAAATTCTTGAATTTTAGACGAGATATCATTTCACGAGAACGATTGCTATATTTCAGAAAGTATATTTGTTGCATTTACAGGAAAGTTACCTGATTGCGTATATTATATTGGGGTTTGCCGCATTTTAGAGACAAATTCGAGGGAAACCACTAAAATTTTACATAAAACTTCTAAATATTTACACTTTGTCTCTATTTGATCATTGTAAACTTACTTCGACCATCGTTTTCTTCAATCTTCTGGTCAGATTGAATTTACTATTCGTTGATCTTGGCCACATTCTTGCAGTATAGCCAGAAATCGGAAAGAAAGAAAAAAACTAATTTTTGAATAATTTCGCATTTTGTCTCTATATAATCGTGTAACGTTTCTCAATTAACTTATAAAACTAAAAATATATCATGCTGATGCTTCTTGACCTCGTATCGCTTGCAAAGTTGTACCGAAATCCGTTTGCTACCTATTTAATTTACACTATCCGATCTGTGTATTATAAGTATTTAAAATTATAGGAAATACATAAAATCTATTAATTTTGTAAAATGTTTAAATCATACTTTCAATCATAGTTTTCAGTCATTAAATAAAAATTTACTAAAAGAATGTCACTCTTTCAGAATTCAAATAATCAATAAGTTCCATTATATAAAATCATTTGTATATACAGATTACTTACGCATTTTTATTTTTTGTAGAATTTTTATATTTCCATATTTAATTAAACTGAAACGCATTTTGTGATTTACTTTGCACAGTACACCATATCTCAATTTTTAAAAACAAATTTTTGAAATATATTTCAATATTTGTTTTTAAAATTGAGATATGGTGTACTGTGCAAAGTAAATCACAAAATGCGTTTCAGTTTAATTAAATATGAAAATATAAAAATTCTACAAAAAATAAAAATATAAAAAGATACTACACATGTATTTCTCATTATAGTAATAGTAATAATTAAATCATAAATATATTTAATATGGTATAAAAATAACTGAAATTGTTGCAAAGAGCGATATTTCAAACAGAAGATAACTATATGTATGACAAATATTAAACGATACTAATTTTGTATTTTTAATCCTGCGAGAAGCAGGATTTGAGCACAAACAGAATGATCAGCAGCAGAATGTGTAGTATTACTATTTCCGGTACCACATAGATAAATTAATGTAAAACTTCTAAAATTTACCTTATCCAAAGGTTTGATATTGTGAGTGCATGTGTGATTATATAGTTGTAACGTTAAGAGAAAAGCCGAAATAATAAGACACGAAAAGAAAATAAAAAACTTCTGTCATAACTATGTTCAATAGATAAATATTTAACATAAATCTCTAATGTTTTTCGTATGTTTATAACGTTTATATATTAAAAAAAAACATGACATTACTACTTTTCAAAATAATATCACATTTTATACTCTTTAAAGAAAAAGTAGAAAGTGTAATAAAATTAGAAGGATATAAAATGTAATATTTATTGATTGTTAAATGTTATTTTTAAAATTAAAAGTGGCAGAAAATTTGTCAATATTTGAATATGTGTATTTGTAATTTGTTCACATCACATTCTTACTTTCGAAATAATATCGCATATATAATAATATAATTATATCGCAATGGTAATGATATAATTTTTTGCTTTTTGAAAAAAATAGAAAGTGCGATAGAAGAATTTAAAATGTGACATCCATATACATTTGATTGTTGGACGTTATTTTTGAAATTTAAAAAACAGCAGTATATTTATTAACACATTTTTAACAAATAAGAAGTGGACTCTTTGAGAGTGCTGCGCGGGGTTAACAGTGCGTAAATTATAACAATATTTAATTATTAATATAAGGTTATGCATTAATTCTCATGCACTATTAATCGCGGTGTACTCTTAAAGACTCTTATTTTACTTCTTAATTTTATTGTCAAGAAGGCTGGCGAGGAAATTCAGGCCGGACAATTGTGCCTCCTGCGAGAGCGAGACAACTCCACCTACGAAATGGCCACTAGCGAGAATCGAGGAACTGCATCCTGGGAAGACGGCCACGTCCGCATAGTCACCGTCCTCCCCGTGAGCGCGGCACCCGGGGACGACGCCCGAGAAGTATATCCTCTTTCTTTGTAAATTTCAATCTTTTTTCTTTGTAATTTTATCTTTTTTGTTGTAATTTATTGTGAGCTCGCAAATTGCGAGAGGCGAGCATCATCAGCGTAACGCCGCTTCCTCCGTTCCGCTGGAGAAATTCTCGCGAAAATAAATAAAGTTCCTTCATCGCGAACCTCGAAATTCGCGTATATAATGTACTGTATTGAAACATATATTCTCTCTCTCACTTGCGTTTCGAGATGTGTTTGCGTTCCATCGCGATGTTTACCTCGGGACAATCACCCCGCGAGGCGAAAGTCACGCGCTACGACAAGTACAAGATCCCTCAGGTGACTACGAATGCGAGGAAGACGCTGGGCCACGAATCACCGGTCAAACACAACCAAAGGCTAACCGGCTCGGGGGTGCACCGGACCGCTACGCGAGCCCTTCCATCGCAGAGCATCTCGTTAACGTTAAAACAACGCGAATTTACGATCAGCTGATCGCGAGAAAAGAAAAGAAACGTAAGTATTCGGTATTCTATCGCGGCTTCTATTTCTATCGCCAAAGCGTGCGGTATAAGTGGTTCACGCTCTCGGCGCGTGATTAACGCAGCGGTACCGAGCCGCTTACGTTATATACCGGCACAACAAAGATTTTATCGATCCAAAGATTTTCGAATGGACCCGGAAAATTTGGTGAAATTTAAATAAAAAGAAGATATTAACGCTCGAAGTAAACTGCACTACTTGAAAAGTTTAAAACCACTGCAGATCAAACAATTAAAATCTAATTTCTATTACGTTTCTGTTTACTTGTAAAACAAGGTTTTTGTTAATCGTGTATGTTACAATCATATTTTCTCCTGATGTTTGTGTCGAATAAAGTTTTGAGCGAATTATTCAATATTGCTTTCTTAAATAACATTCATATTTGTTGCCAAAGTCATTTTTCTTGTTAGATGTAACCGATCGTTGGTAATAAGATGTCGAGTGTATTTTGTATAGATTATAGAAAAACTGGCAATGCACCGAAAGTCAGAGAGAAGTCAGGGAGTATGTATAATAATATTATTTTTTATATGATTTAATACATTTCTAAATAGTATATTTTAATTTTAAACTTGCCTATTACACGTACGTATGTAATACATATCTGAAAACATATTTCATACATATATATATATTAGTTATACACCAATTATATAATTTGCAGATGGGGCGCGGA
>JASTWL010001304.1:0-44530 GCA_035220575.1 Temnothorax rugatulus | reverse complement strand
CCCATTTACATATTGTCATAAATTCTAAATCTAAATCATGCTGTTCGTAGTATTAAAAAAAATGCGTTGACAGCTGCGTGTTCGTTTGTGAGGTTTAAGTCATGGCATCGTAAAAGCGTCACGCGATGACTTGTGTTAATTTGTTTCAGGCGAGTTAAATACTTTTGACGCTTTACTTGATATCTTGGCGATTGCACGATCATAACTGCGTAAGAAGAGAGTCTTTCCTAATTTATTTTGCTTTTTGAAAGTTTCGTATAATTTTGAAAATTATTTTAGTTAAATAAATTTTAATTAAAAAATGTTGCGAAAATACAAATTATTAGAGAAAATTATTTTTACGGATATTATTTATAGAATTGCAGTCTCGAAAAAATGTGAAAGAGGAATTTTATATTTTTCGAATTCGTTTCATGCATCATAAAAGTTTTCATCACTTTATAACTGTTTTGTAAAGAGAGATTTTTCAAGAATAAAATACAACAGTGTGTCAATCCTTTTTTTTTTTTTTAATATGTAGGTATCAACGACTACTCATTTTCATTCATTTCTCGAATCATTAGATCTAAAAAATATCGATTGTAAAATATTGATCCTCTTTATATTCATCCATACAAATTTCACCCGCTGCATTTCGCATTCGGCTCTTTTCTGCGGATCCTGATATTCCCATCGTTTTCACAACTGTGTTTTGTGTCCCGCATAAAAGAGTGACCCATGTGGAAAAGTATCTTTGAGACAGAGTTAGGTTTCTCTTCTCTTTTCTCCCCCCCCCTCTCTCTCTCTCTCTCTCTCTCTCTCTCTCTCTCTCTGTCTCTCTTTTTCTCTTTAAACGAGTACAAAGGGATTCCATTACCGGGCGCATCGAGGTATCTCATGACACCGACGCGAGCGTCTCGTACTTCGATTAATAAATCTCGGGAGACTAATCGATCGCCCTGTGTCGCAATTTCCTGCAGGACTCCGACCAACGTCAGCCCCAATTTGCCAAAATCGGGGCGACGTGTCGCGCAAATCGGCAGACCAATCGCTCGTTCGCTAATGGATTTATGATTTCAGTCATTCGTGCGAAAATGCGTTTCGCCCGACTCGCTGTGTGCGCGCACACATCCACCACGGAGCTATCTATTGCACATTTGCGCTTGTATAATGCGCTAAATATGTCGGAAAATTTATTTCCGGAATGAAATGTAAATACATATCGTCGCTAATGTATATTCTACGCTCGGCAACGATCGGCATCGCAACGTTTAAATAATTCATCAAGTCGAAACGAAACTAAAAGCTTTGCCATTTAAATTGCATAATCCTTTTTGAATCTATTATATATCAATTGCAATTATATCTTAGACGTATATATAATTTACTTTTCTACTTTATTTCATAATTTATATTGTAATAATTAATATAATAATTATTATGGTACAACGTACATGTATAAAGAACGAAATGGAACGTTGCGACCGAAATCGTAGGGTAATTCCCTTACGGCAAACAAATCAATGACGAAACATCTCAATGGCGGTTTAATAATCCCGCATGTTTGCTCATCAAACCCGTGAGGGTAAGAACCTTCATGTGCGAAGGGCTCAAATAACGCCTTTGAGTTTCCCTACGGAGGACCCGACACGGACAATCCCTAATTTCAAACAAACGAGAGGCAATCCCTACTGAGTCATCTCAAAGCGAACTGATTCTAAGAAGCGGTGGATTCATCCATTCATCAAAGAACCCCTGAAGTTCCAAATAAGATTCGATGAATTTTCCAAACGAGGCCACCGGATAAATTTCTCGAAACGTTAGACATTTTGAAGAGATTTCATGTGCTTTTTATATATATATATATTGTCGATTTCCATAATTCATAATAGATCATCGGGTACCTTGAAGTCTAGACGAGGCTAGGCTAGGTTACAGTATTGATTGGCATAAAGCAATCTCTCGTCCAAACATATGTGATGTATTTATACTGACGTAAAAAGATCCAGTTGCGTCTCGGCAAGATGTTGAGGACATCTCGCATACGTGACTGGAAGATCTCCCATAAGAGGAAGAACTCAAATCGAGGCGTCGGATGTCAGCCGCGCGGGTTGATTCGATTCGGGTCGGGATACGGACGGGGAAACGAGGAAGGGTGCTCAAGTTCACGAGGGATGATGCTGCGACGAACTCGACATAGCGGAAAAAAAGAAGAAGCAGAAATATGAATGTAGATTGAGATGCTATTAGAAAGTACGCCGCTATAACGTTTCATACTTTATTGGATTTCTGTGGTAAACTTTGTACTGGATATCTAATTTCTATCGTATCAACTACTAATAATATATTTTCCGACAAAACTGAAATGTTTTAATGAAACTCGTAATTTATCACAGCTTTCTAATATCTCTCATGTTGCATTTCTTCTGTTAAAGAAATTTTATTTTTAAATCAATAAAGATATCTGTCGCGATGAGAAAATGGTAAAATTTGTATACTAATCAATTGAACTCGAACTGAAAATTTACTATAAAGTATAAAAAATAAATAGATCTATTTTATGGAAGAAGCAAGTAATAGTATCATGTAGATGTATATTGACACGTGCATCTTCAACCCTACCTTTGATTCTATAGGTAAATTCTAAGTAAGAAATCAACCACGGACGAGTTCTCATGACAGGATTATGACTGGGAATTTTCTTGAAGCGTGCACGTAAATTGATTCGATTTAGCGTGACGGGCGTAGTAGAAAAAGTTGGCTCGACTATGAGAGAGAGGTCGTGAAGAGACATTCTTTGTAGCGGAGTGTCGAGAGGAAGGAAGCAACGAAGGAAGGAAGAAGGAAGGAGGGAAGGAAGGAAGGAAGGAAGGAAGAACGGGACGGCGGCGTGGAGGACAGGGGGATATTGTGAGAGCCGAGCCCCGGCGAGGAAAGTGTCAAAAGTTGCGAGAATATCTCGTCTCTCGACGAGACGGGCCAGACGCGAGCGGCCGAGGAAGAAGAAGAAGGAGAAGGAGAAGAAGAAGAAGAAGAAGAAGAAGAAGAAGAAGAAGAAGAAGAAGAAGAAACGTCGCCGACGCGCCGTGAAAATCGCGAGGTCGCACGATTCTATCCCTTTCCGCCATGGAAACGCAAAAGGGAAAACGAAACAAACCGTGAAAACGAGATGAAACCTTGCCGGGAAACGCAATAAACCGGCCTGACGGACGTCGACGTGATTCCCGAAGCGCGCGACGCGCTGGCGAGGCGAGATCTGACGGCGCATTAAACGGCGAAAATCTGATTTGTGCGCTCGGGCTGGTGAAGATCACGCCGCTGCTCCACGCACAAGAGGTGAATGCGTGCTTTCGAGAGCATTGTGCAAAAGGGAACGAGGGGTGGGGAGGGGGAGGAGGGAAAAGATTGCTGACAGATCGCTGGAGGGTGAGATCGCGGTTGGCTTACTTAGGACCTATTACTTTCGGGCGTGAAACGCCGAATCCAAAATGCTCGCGATGTACACGATGTTTAAATTGTACGGATATGTATAATCGCAATATTGTTTTGACGTAAAGAAAGAATCATTGATAACGTAAATAAAATTTTTTTTAATTTAAATTATTTTCCCGGGGTTAAAACTGTTAATTAACCTTTGCATCTTACGCTTCGTGATCGTCAAAGAGAACCTCTGGAATGGCTGGAACGCGACCGCGCTTGACGCGACGGTGAACCGACGCGACCCAAGGTTGTCTGAATTATTCAATTATTTCGGAACGGGGGCGAGATGGCGGATCGTTGCCTTAGCAGTAAATACAACGATGTGGTAAATTCTGCGAAACGACAGCTCTCGCGTTTCTGTCGCGCCGACGCTCGCGAGGCGAGATTTTCCGAGAACCGCTCCCGGTGTCGTTGCACTTCTGCTTTGAGCACCGCTGATTGATATCGTGCACTGTACACCCTTTAATCTAATAGAGAACGACAATGGGTCAACGATCACACCAATCGACGACGACGACGACGTGCTTCAACGACGTCTAGAACGGCCAATTAACGTTCAATCTTATACTTCGATCGATTCTCGCGTATAGAGTTCTCGAGGAACCACTTTCCGACGATATCTTATCACGAATCGATATTGGCAGCCATAATGCATCGCATGTGCTCCAATAATGTGCAACCAATATAAATATTTTCTTTATAATTATCTAATCAATCATTTATCAATAATATACACGAGATAAAGTATGTCAAATTGTTTGTTGTTGAAATGTTGTACCGGCCGATTTTAATTATAAAACTTAACATTTTTGTTAAATTACATTTGCTTATCACGAAATATTAATAAAGATTGAAAGACAATGGAACGCGACGACAATTTATCATGCACGAGTCAACGTGAATCGCGTTAGGGAAGTTATAAAGCGTGTAGGCGAGAAAGTTTTGAAGAATAAAAGTTTTACGGTGCGTACCGTCGTACCCTTTTTTGATTAAAAACGTCCGTTTTGTTTGCGCTAATGAGGAATGCAATATCCCCGGCGCTCGGCCAGCGCGAGGGGGACGCACTTTTCTCCAGAGTTTGCGTATGCCGCAACGAAGGAGATTGTCCGCGGATGAATCGTCGGGACGACCGAGCTATTATTTCGTGGCGAGGAACGCGGAATTTTCGAAATAAAGAGGCTGGCGGCGTAGCGCGGCGCGGCGCGGCGGTCCACAACCAGCGACGAAACTTGCATACGAAGTGCATCTACGTGTACGGAATGTACATCCTCGTGAATATGCTCTTCGCGAAAATTCCGTCGCTTTGGTCCCTTCGAACGAGACCTTCAACAATTTTCCGCGGCGTAGCGGGAGGAGACGGACATACCTTCGTTATTACGTCGAGAATATTCAACCGCCGGTGCGCCGGTTCCGCGCGACGCGAGCATGAAAGACGAAGCGCTCCGCATGAAGTATCGCCGTTTTCTCGATTGACCCATCGTGCCGATACCGGGTGCTTTTCATTTAGCAACTCAAGTCGACACAAGCGTCATTTCAACATCTATAGTGAACAACAAAGACAGAGTGACGCTTGTGTCGACTTGTGTCCGTTAACTGGGAAGCACCCACTCTGATGTACGTACGTGTGTTACAACTTACAACCATGTGAAATTATCCTAAATTTTATGGAAACTAAAAGTTTATGAAAGTTCCTTATCTTAATCGTAACTTCGTGATTGTTTTAACAGTTTTAACAAACTTATCGAGTGAAGCAGGTTTCCAAATGTAAATTATAAAAAATTGAAGACTTCCATTGAACGACAAGTCTAATAATATTTGACTTTGCGGGATGTATGTGTGTCGCAGTTTGGTTTGGAGAAAGGTTAAAAAGTCCCGTGCGAGATAGCCCGTGCCTCGGCTGGCACGTACCCAATTATCGGGGTTAATTAACGTAGTGAACTCGTCCCGATCTTCCGATCGGCTGGTCGCGCCGCCGCGCCGTTCGAGGCCTCTTGGAAAGCGCTCGACGCCCTTTCTCATTTCCTCGCGGAAATGGGAGAGCGGCTAACGTGAGATCGCGATGACCTCGCCCCACTGGATCGACAATTAGGCGGTGCGTCGCTCGAAGCGTATAATTTCTCGCAGCCGGCCAGGCTTTACGCGAAAGTGCCGGTACGTTGGAATTTCCCGCTTCGACGTGATCAGATAAGCGATCTCCGCATTTAACGCCTCACCCCTATGTCTTTGAACCCTTTCGTTAGGAAGATACGCACACGAGTCGATTGGGTCATCGCGAGCGTGAAACGACGGTTCTACAACCTTCGGGTAATTTCTGTAGAAAAATTTCAGTAATATTTCTTAAAAATGAGAAGCCGTCTTTATAATGATGCGATTAAAGATAAGGTGGTTTCAGGGGAGGAAAAAATTTATAAAATTGCAAATATTCTTCCGATAATGATGGGAATACCAACGGCAAAGTATACCAGGACACGGCTGTGTACCGTTTTACTCTCGCGCGCAGAAAAGTCGAGCGCACCGTTATCATCCACGAAGTCGCTTCTCCCGTACGCAGACTCCGTCGCAGACTAATTAATCTGACAACGAGCGTTTATTCGGGCGCACAATGAATACCGGTCGTCGTCAATGGTATATCTCGCGACGGTCACAGTATTCTCGGTCTAGAAACTGAGAACGAGGATTGTGTATCGCGTTACCGTTACACCTTCGTGGAAGAAGCAATTATTTCAACAATAGCCGATAAGCGGCGCGAGTCTTTGGTTTGATACGCAACGAGACACGGGAGATACTTTAAACCGCAGATAAAAACGTTGAATTGCAGGTATCGTTATCTGTGCAGCATTGTGTAACATCCGACCGTCCGCAACGTCCGTCTCGAATATCAGTTATTTTCGCTTTACATCATCGCGTCGCCGTGTAAGCGATACAGACCGGTGTAAAAACGCGAATAAACACGCGCTGACGAGTTTCTTTATAAGTATTTTCGAAGATGTGTTCTAATAAGCGTAGCAGAGAAAGAGAGAATAGAGAGAGAGAGAGAGAGAGAGAGAGAGAGAGAGAGAGAGAGAGAGAGAGAAGCGCGGAGTCCCCATTTAGGTGGCACCGAGCCAACGGCAATAAGAAACTGACAGAACTCTCTGAACTAGATTTAGCCGTGCCCTTACAAAAGTATTACGAAATAATTCAAGTACGAAAATATCATCGGCGAATGGAAACTGTGGTAAAACACGTTGACGTCTCTCGGACGCCACTTGGCGCCGCCCGCGCCAGGCGAAAACTCGGTTTTCGAAAATCACGGCGCGGCCGCGGCCGGCGGAGTCGTGGCGGAGATTTGTATTTCGACGCTTTTAAAGGACGGAAAAGAAACACGCGGGTCGCGGTGGTATGAGATGTTCACATCGCACTGTTACGAGATCTCTTTCGGCTCTTTCACGCGTTCCTCTCATCCAGGGCGGAGAAATGCGCGTTGCGCCTCGGAAAATTTCATATGACGTTCTCTCTTCGCGCACTTGAAACCGCCATAAGTAACATGACGTTTTCGCTGCGAATATTACCACCTCTCGTGGAGTTTCAAATACATTCAATGGATGTAACAATTGCGATTCAAACATCGCCGAATTTATGAGCATCTGAATGTTCGTAATAAATTCATTTCGTGACATTTATATTGGATGTATTAATAAAGGAATTTTATTTTTTCTATTATTTTTAAAATTAAATTATGTTCTTCTCTCTCTTCTCAACTTTTTGTGTTTGGAAGGGAAATAAAGTAATTTAAATTTATATCACTTTTTCTTGTGCTTATTATTTATATTAGATTGACGAAAGGCTTTTCATTTTTAATATCTTATAAAAACTATCGCTGGTACTTGATACTTTTATCTGGAAAAAATCAATTTCGAACTAAATAAAAAAATCTGCAGGTGAAAAAAGGAACGACACGAAATTGATGCGACACTCTCAGCAAGATCAATTCGTTTTTTAATATGGGATAAAGTTCTGACTCTGCAACATGTGCGTTTTTGTACCCGCGCATTGTGAAGAGGAAATGCACAACACGTTACATAAATTCACAACGACCATTCGAAGAGTTCTTCCCCGCTGTTTTGTATTCGAATACGCGAGGGAAGAACGCCGGTCGAAGCCGAGCATCTGTACCATAGTAAAGCGTAAAACGCGCGATGTAAAATTCTAAGGTGAATCCACATCAAGCACATACACAGGGGGATACGTAGAAAATATTTGCAAGTATCTATATACTACGGAATCGTGCTATTGTAAGTCACGCTCGGTTATATCTTTGCAGAAAACGCACGTAACTCTTTCTTGAATATAATTTTCTATTTAAAAATCTTCCTTATATAGATAAAAGTCTTCTCCCACCAAAAATAATTTAGCATAAGTAGTAGATATATAATAACTTAGTACAAAAAATACATTCAATTAGAATAGAAATCATTTGCAATTATATATAATTAGAAAAAGTGATATGAATTTAAATTACTTTATTTCCCTTCCAAACACAAAAAGTTGAGAAGAGAGAGAAGGACATAATTTAATTGTCATCAAATATATCGAAAAAAAAGAGCATTGCGTTTGGAAAAGAAAAAAAAATTATCTTGTATTGCTCTAACAATTCCGTCGACGCGGCGACGCGACGAGAGAAACCGCAGGAGTGCATCCTGTATAAATCACGGGAATTTTACGGTGCCTATCTACGCCGGAATTCGAGCTGCGAATCCTCCTATCGGCGCGTTCGACCGGGAAACGAACAACCCGCGCGGCATACCCGAGGAGCTGCTTGCCTCGCACGGCTGCACCGACTGCACCTGCCGCGTATTCCAAAGAGGCGAAAGGAACCGTGGGTTTTGCAAATTCGCGAATTTCACGCTGCAACGCGCCGCGTTGCGCCGCGCCCGCGCCGGATTCCGTCGTGGACGCCGCGCCGGACAGGCGGCTTTTTCTCGTCGACGGATCTCAAGCTGCAGCATTCGCCGAGGTCCCGAGAGCCTGCCCGCGGAGGCGCGAAGGCAGGGCCCGACTCGGGCGCAGGTGATGCAGGTGCAACCTGCGGCCACGGAGGTCGACGACTCTTCCCGGTCCTCTCCGCCGCGCCGTCTCGCGCATCTGTCTCAGTCTTGCCTTTCGCTTCCTTTTCCATCGCCAGCGTCATTCCGCGAGCTTGCTGCACCGCGCGTGTCTTGACCGACTCTCACAAAAACGATCTCGTTTTGTGGAAGAACGGGATAAAACTTCAGGCGCTCGAAACGCGAGCAAACATGTTCCTTACGCGTCTCGAATTTAAATTCCTTTCCTAAATGTTATTTTTAAGATTTGTATTATGTTGATACTTATAGAGACATGTATATTCTTCTATAAAATACTAATAAACAATCTTATAACACTTATTGTGTTCTAAATTCTCTTTTGTCACAATTTACATAACTTATCAAGAGACACGGTAGTGTCTCGCGTCAAGGATACGCAGAGCGAGACCGAGCGTGACTCTTTTTATACTTCACTAGGCGATTTATATTTATATACTCGAGATATAAAACTTATCGTTGCTCGAATTTATCAAGAAGGATACGAAATAGTTATTCTTGAATATCGTTTCACTCGACTGTAATAAAAAATTTTTATAGATTAAATAAAAAATGTTTTTTTAAATAAAATTACACGAGTAAAAGTTTGAAAAATATTCTCTTAGAAAAATGTTTCAAAGATATTTCTAAAATTTTGTTTTATGTTATTTTGCGGTGTGATCGATTTTTCATCAATCATTTATTAATCTCTCACTTTTTCTCTCTTAAAAGTTAGAGATATTCTTTGGATTTAAGTCATTTAGCACATACGAAAATGTGTTATTATTTTCATTTCGAGTTGTCCATGCGTTCGCGAATTTGTCCGTCTGAAATTTGCGAGGGTTAGCGTTATTCGCTTTGTTGAGCAATAATATCTCGTATGGGACAGCGCGTTAATTCGGTGATGAGCGAAGCGATAGGCGAACATCGCTGACAGTAGCGAGTCGACAGACCGTAAGAAAAAAAAAAAGAGAGATCATCGGTAATGCAACAGTGGTGGTCAGTGCAACGACCGTGCAGAAACGCGCGCGCACATGCAGCCGCAAATGACATCAGGATAATTTTCCAACTCGAAAATCACGGGGCACACGAGGCAGCCACTGTGAACGCGCAACGTGCCGCTGACACTTCAACAAGTGGATACACGCGCACGTGTCGCCGACAGTTTTGACATGTGTGCGTGTGCATGCGTGTGTATGCGCGCGCGCAAGAGAAAGAGAGAAAGAGAGACGCGAATACGGAGAAAAAGTGTGAACGATGCGAGAGTGCAAGTTCATCGAACCGCGTTGATCATGAAAAGTCAGGGCCGTTGATATACATGCTTACCGCGGCTTACCGCGCGCGCTTAAATATTTTCAGCTGCCACCCACGCCACCGACCCGCGAAAAGTCGGGGGATACCGTTGGTTACGCGCGGTTAGTTAACGTTTTCCGGTGTGTTATTGTTGCGCGAGTTTATCTCCGCGCATTAGGAATGACGCGAATTTTAAGAAGGAATGTGTTAACGCGCGCTTCTTTATCGCTTGCGTGTTTTGCCACAATTGGATTCGAAATTTCGGCCTGTGTCAGTTTGTAATATTGCGCGCAGGAATCAGCCCAGCATAATTAAATGTGAGGATATGGTATGTCTTATGCAAATCTTGTTGAATTATATGTTATAGTGGCAAAAAATATCACTTTTGTGAATTCACGTAGTTCAGATGCACGTAGTGCACATGGAAAATATAGAAAAACCAGCAACGCGATGAGCCTTTTTTTTTAATTGTTTTTCCGTACTAATAAATTAGAAGTTTTAACAAAACGGAGGCCATGACATGCTTTATTAGTTTTAGAATTTAATTTTTCAATTTATTGAATTACTGCATATGAAAAAAATTAAAGAAATCGCTGTGTATGTACAATTTAATATCTGAAATACGAAGTTAAAAATATATTTTTAGCTTTCAATCCTTTTTACTTTCAAACCTTTTATTCGATCGAAGTGAGATTATAAAAAATAGTTTCTCCTTTTGAATGACTGGAAATTATTCTACCGGCTGCAACAAGGTCCCAACCCTCTCTGACAACGAGTCTTCCCTTTACAATATCGATCCTTAATTTACGAGTGGAAGATGGAAGAAAATTGCCAAAAATTGAGGCTTGGGATTGAGAAAAACGATTTGCATCGTGCTCCGCGCCTTACGAACTTCAGCACGCGAGAAAGTTCCGCAAGGAAAAAAACACTGCGCTTCGTCTTTCCGGAGCGGGTTAATGACTTCGGTATCCCACCTTCTCTTCTTCGCGGCGCTGTTCGTTACGCGTTAGATAATGCATGCAAATTGCGTTAACGTAACGTGACTGCCGGCTCTAAAAGCCCGGGGACCTCGACCGGTCTGCTAGTCAACGACCCGCCCGTGTAAAGATAGACGAATCATCGTTGCGCTCACCGATGCAGCTTCCATCCCGCAGCCTATTATGTGACTGTCGGCGGTGTCATGAATGCGTACCCCGCGGGAACCGCTGGCAGCAAACCCACCGAGTGAATCACTCGAGCTTGAAAATTCAAAACGCGTGCCGCCTCTGGCCGCTATTCCGCTTTTATCCCGGTTTTTCGGAGTCTGGATAGTCGGACTTCCGCGCATTGTGATCTTTCCGTTCAAATTCGATTTGTTCCGGATGCCCTCGTATCCGCGGACCTCCTCAATTCACGCGCAACTGACCGTATCGAATATCTCAGAATTGGTGAGGCAGCATCTTGAGAAATCTATTTTTCCTATTTGTCGGAGGAAATTGCTGTTTTACACTTTTAAAATTTCGATTGAACGTCGAATAACGCTCCGTCGACGTCGTTTATTCTTATTTCCGTAGTTCGCGTGCGAGCGTTATTACTGCGAGATCCTTAAATAAAACCAATAAACTCTACTATGCTGTAGAATCAGCAGGTATTTAATCAGGAATAATGTACGACGCGAATTCCTACGAACGTAAATAATTACAAGATAATTTAATATATATATTTTTCAGCAGTTCGCGGAAAATGCTTGACTCTTAATCCGCTGATTAGCTTGCGGTCTTCATTTGTGAATCTCACATGTTTTATTTTCTATACCAATAATCAATCATTAATCACTTTTTATATCACTAATTAAATATTTAGCAAAATTAATGGGTTAATTGACTCTACGAAAGTGATATGTATATTTTTGTCCAGGAATATTCTACGGAAATACCGGTCAAAGAATTTCATTATGTAAATTTGTAAATTATGAGAATGATTTTGTGTAGCCTGTATATTGCTTTAATCTCAGCGATTATGCGAACGATGTGAGCACAAATGAGGATACAATTGCATTTGTGATTTGTACGTTCTCTCTCGCGACCCAGTACTTTTTATAATTACGTATGGATGAATGGTCTTTAATTAGCCCCAACGAGCTGTAGGCAAGAAACGTACAGAATTTCCCTGAAATTTAGTTCAATTATTATAATCGTTCGCTTGCCTACGGACGATTTATCCGCATTGTATAATTATTTCGGACTGTAATGAGGCGACACGTTAATTAGAATTTATTCCGCCATTATCGCATATCGATATTTGTCGAAATAATTGGGTATTTTGTTATTTTAAAATAAAGTTACCGAAGATTTAGCTGATTTCTTTGTTCTTTTCTTGGGAAAAAACAAAACAGGAAAAAGTCAAGCGGGAAATCAGTAAAATTTCGAATCGAGTTTT
Organism: Temnothorax rugatulus; assembly: GCA_035220575.1. Classification (NCBI taxonomy): domain Eukaryota; kingdom Metazoa; phylum Arthropoda; class Insecta; order Hymenoptera; family Formicidae; genus Temnothorax; species Temnothorax rugatulus. The sequence goes on along the minus strand of JASTWL010001304.1, from coordinate 32,279 downwards.
ATTGACGGATTGTAATAGCACTAATAGCACGATCGCGTATAGGCAAAGCAAAACCAGTTTCGCAATTTCGCAACAGAGTTGACGTAGAATCCGTTTGCTCAAAAAGTTTTTACGTTTGTTACATCGCAGCTGTAAACCTCGCGTAGCGCTCGCTTATACATTATAATCTAATTGTAAGAGTACGGAAGGAACATAGTCGGAGAAATTCCCTCAAATTACATGAAAAAAGTAACGTAATAACGGAATATTTTTTTTTTACATTTTACATGCCTCTACTACAATAACAGTTTGATTACCGGTCAAATATCGGATAAAATATTAAAGCCAAAAGTTGTTAAATACGACGAAGGAATGAATGGCATGTCTTCTAGGAAACCGATTATTGCGGGTAGAGAATTTTATCGCAGGATGTTTGCCCATTTCTGGATTCCGGTGGTAGAAGCGCGAGGTAGGGTTACGCTATTACAGGGTAAAATCAAGATAAAAGAGAGAGGTATAGACGAGAGGGAAGAAATCGAATGAGAGAAAGAGAAAAAGCATAAAAGTATCGACGAAGAGGTACACGCCGCGGAACGAATCTTTGGCACCGCTCGCCAAGATTCTCCCTCTCTCAGCTCCGGTCTCAAGAGAACCAGACTCTGAATTCTAACGACCGTTCATGATTTACTCGGTTTGTTCACAGTACCGGAGAAGCGTTCTTGATATAGTGGTGTTTGAAGGTACATTCGCGCCAAGGCAACTTTTGTTCTCGCGAATGTCTGCGAAGACACACTCCTCGTTGTTGGCCCGCGAGCGCCGATGATCTACGAAATTCAATACATTCTTGACGAGATGCCTGACAAATTAACCCGCAATTAAATCATAACATTAATAATAGTTAGAAAACACGATGAATATGAAAGGTATCTAAGCACGCGTCTAATGCGTGTAATTTTTTCTGATCTATCTAACAGGATATACCGATTACGCCTTCGTGCGAAGCGCGCGGTGCTGTTCCGTGGTAGGTAACTCGAAACAGCAAAAAGATATAGCTGCAATTTAATACTGCACGGAAAAAAATTTAGCTAAATTTAGTCGTAAAATATGGATAACTAATATTTTTTGCAGCAAGAGCTATATTTTTTGCAGCGAGAGCTACAGTTTAGCAATAGTAGCAAAACCTTTTGTTCTCACTGCAAAAAATGTAACTCTCGTTGCAAAAAAATGTTAGTTATCCATATATTACGACTATTTTAGCTATAGTAGCTAATCTTTTTTTTCCGTGTGATTACTATAATACATCGTTATTTTGCGTTATTACAATGCACGGAGTCGAATGGACGTGCGGGCTAGCGTTGTCCTGCATGACTGTATCGCGCAATTGTGTTATGCAAATGGCGCATTACGTAGTCGCAACACGGCTCGAATGAAGAGCAACGCTCCTGAGATGTACCCCGATCCGGTTCAAAGGAAATCGGCCACGATGTCCTGACGGACCCGCCACGCCGTGATTCATTTCCATTCTGTTCCCCCTACGACACGTTTGCGATCACGGTTCGCAGTACAGAGAATTTCATCACGCGCCGAGGGGGGAGGGAGGGGCATTGTCGATCATGGTAATGGGCTCGGCTTCATTTCGTAGAAAATATCTTTCATGCAGCACGTACTACAAGAAGGTCAAAAATACGCGGGCGAAGAGAACCCCGATGGGGTTTCGTGCGAGGAGAACCTCGGCGGCGCGTGAGTGTAAAGGCTCCGCGTGATTCACTCGACTGTTCTGGCCGCCCGAGTCAGTACTCATCATGTATATATGTAACACGAAGAGAGGGGGGAGGGGGAAATGTTCTACGGTAGCTAACGAGGCAAGTTGGAAACCTCGTCTCGTATCTCAATACTTGGCAATATGCGTAGAGAGATTTAATACTGGCGGTAATAAATGTTTCAATTATCTTTATATTATCCAATAAATTATATATGCAAGGAATTTAAACGTATACACATTTCAGATAGGCATCTTATGCAATTACATACTTAGTAATTTTCTTTAAAATATTGAATCTTTAAATAAGCTTCAAATAAGTTTGAGATAAGCCTTAGATAGACGCGTTAAAAATGTAATTATGCGTCATGATCTATAACCGAAAGATGCATAAGCACTCTGATTACTAGCGAGATTGCCTAGATTGCTGTTCGCGATGAAAGCTTTGCTCGTTGGGAGAACCGAATGCACGGGAGATTGGATCAGGATCACTCGGTCGACTGGTTAATGCGATGCAACACGGTCACTATAACGGGTTTTGTTCTCGGTACTCGTGGTTCCACTCTCTTTTCTGCTTTGTTTCTTTTTCGCCTGTTCTCCCCTCTCCCCACCGCTCCGTTTCTCGTCATGTTTCTTTGCACGTTATTTTCATCGAGTCCTCTTCTCAATCGAGAACTTATCCACCGTCTGCATCTCGCCACGCGTAATTATCTACGCTCGCAGTTGGACATGCCGATTTATGACACGCGGCACGAGGTAAATTGATAACAACTTTAGTTACGCAGACTCATAATGGAAGAATTTGGATTCGCATGCAATCGATTTATGTATTGATTCTTGTATTCTCATATTCATATTTTATTCGATTAAATCGAATTGCAAATCAGGTCGGTTTTGCATTAACGATTTCAAATAATATTCGTGAAAATATAATATATTTGAAACATCCAGTAATATTTTGTTATATTTATCATTTGTTATATTCGGAATCGAATACTTGTACGCGCGATTTCGCTTTACCTCGCTTGATCTCGCTGGGCTCGATAGCTCTCGAGGTGGGTCGGGGTTACTCTGCCGTCCGTGGTTCTAAATTAGCTTAACCGCTCGACTTCGTACTTCGGAACTCGGCCTGGCAGGAACTTCTTCGTCGGATCCTCGAGACTGCGGCCGCGGCCGCCGTCGCAACAAGATATCTCGCTGACCGTCGCGTTTGCGGTCGTGACCGTCGGTTTGCCATGTTTCCTGCATTTGCCTGTGACTGCGCCGGCCACGGATCTCTCGCGAGTATTTCGCCATACTCGAATCGAGTTCGATGTATTCCGGACGAGCGAGTTCGCTCTTAGGTTTGTTGATTTTCGAGCATTGACCCGAGGGATCTCAAATACTGAGCTTATAGCACTTGGCGGCGCGCGGCGTCTACCGATTATGACGATCGTTCGAGTAATACGCGCCGTTATACCTCGACATTTAGGATGTTCGAATAAACAGGAATAAAACTAACGCTGCTTGTGAAACGACAAAATAATTTCTGTTCTATTAACGTTCTATTAACGTTTTGTGCCTTTTGTACACATGTTTATTCAGAAAATAAATTTTCTATGCTATATATGCGTATATTTTTGCAATAATTCTTATCCTAAAATAATTTTTGAATCACAATTAATCTCATTAAGCTTATTTCATCAAAATTACTTTTCTTTTAATTAATTGCGATTCAAATATTATTTTAGGATAAGAATTATTGTAAAAATATACGCGCACACATAGCATGAAATATATATGATAATATATAAATAACTTTACACGTACTAACAGTACTCAGAAGCAATTTCTGGCAGTTTTCTTTGTAAATGGCTTTCAAGGGAAATTATTCGTGCAATGAGAAGACCAATGATTCGCGACAAGATCGAGTACGTAAGACATAATTTCGCGCAAACGTGATGGATGGTGAAAAAAGAGACTTCCTTCCGGGGTGGACCAGTTAGATAACATTGCAGTTACAAGAAGGTCGTTGTGTCTTGCGAAATTTGATGAGTACTCAGTCACGGAGGCCCAGTTTCAGATATTGGGTCACGTTCCTCTTGGCAACGACTTCGACGTTCAAACAAGCCGTCAATGGACGAGAATCGATCTATTTATAATTAACTGACCGCAAAACCCGAATGCGATTTTTTTTAAATATAAGATCAATAAAAGAGATCGAAAAAAACAAAAGGGCGGCGAATAGAAGGTAAATCCGCGTTGTAAGGATTCAAAGAATATTCGGCGAAGCGGAAATTTGTCGAGTTTCGAGGTTCATTGATGCGGAATTCGGAAGCGAATTAGTAGGAGAACCGAGGGGAAAAAATTTGGTGACTCGGGAGAACGAGGGAAGCAGGATAACGAGTTGCTCTCGGGAGCAGAGAAGGGAGATTAATCGACTATCATTATGACACGGTCGCTATAAATCCGGTATGCTTAATCACGGTATACTTAATCGTCATAGTCTCTTCTTAGTAGATTAAGCACCTTTTTAATGCTAGCGTTTCGCAGTTGATAAGATGATAAACGAGATATTAACAAATTGTTATTAACCACAGAAATAGGTTGAATAGATGTAGTTGATTTTTTAACTACATGTTTTGTTTTAAAACATGTAGTTAATAATAAATTTAATAATAAATTTTGACACACATGATAGTTAAAAATAACAAAATGTTGCTTAACTCAAAGAATTGGTTTAAATTTGATCCTTTCATATTTAACAGTGCAAGAAACGCATACTTATGATGTACTTACGTGCGATCCGTTATTTAGAAACAAGTACTACAAAGCATGGTTGTGAAAAATTCTCAGGCAGGTAGCCAGAGAGATATCTGACTTGGTATCACGAATATTTGAAACTTCGTAACCGACAGTGCTCGATACTTTGGAGGGTCGTAAAAATGCGCTACTTCCTTCGGAGAGTAACCGGAATTTTCGGAATGCCGTTATACCAGACGACGTTATCGATAAAAATGTTCGAAAACAATAGAGAGAAAAAAAAAATACTTCGGAGCAGCACGGATATTTCAGTCGCCGATCTATTGCGTAATAAAATGCCGTACAGGTCACTGACACGTGTATCGTTAAATAAAGCGAGGCATACGATAAATGCCGCTCGTAAAAGCGTTAGCAGTTTATTATTGAATTACATCACGAATAACCGCGCGTCCGCATGGTTCTAATTTATGTGCTGCCATTGCATAATATTATCGTAGGAATACCGTGAAGCAGCAAAATGAAAAACGACGATGCGGCGAAAGATTTTCGTGTAACTTGGCACCAGCCTCGGCAACGCATGTTCGCACATGCGTGACGTTCCCGGGTTCCCCGCGGTACACGCGGCTGCATAACGAGGAGAATGCGCGAGAGATAATGACGAGAAATTTAGCTCCGTTGATCTCCCGGAGTCTGCGTACAAAGCGAAGAAACGCCAAGTAATTGCCGTCGTATTAATTATCAACAAATTAACGTATGCTAACGAAGCGAACGCTTCGGGGGGATCCGAAGGGCCGGAGATCACGGAGGAGGAATTTTAACGTGATTACGAAAGCACGCGGAAAAGTACGATGGAACGTGAGATTATACACTATGGTATAACGAGGGACTCCAAAAAATCGGCAAACGAGCGGGACAAAAATCTCGATTACGTGATGAAACGAGATCGAGGACGGCGAAATAAACGACCGAGCGAAATTCGAGGAGGGAAACGCGATATGACAGTTTAAAGTTCTCCCGTTTGTACGGGAACGGGCATTTCAAATCCGCGTATTTATGAAAGAGCTTATGGGAATCGAGCGAGAAGGTATTGCATCGATGCACGAAACGACGCAACGTACAACTCGCCCGGCGAGTCTCCGGCAAGTGAACCCTCGGAAGCGTGACATTGTCAGGGATCGTATTGCACGATACGCTCATCCTCCGTGACCGTGGCTCGTAGTGATTGCACGCTTAGTCAGTCAGGGTTGGTTGAATTTAAACCGGTACGGCCGCGGCGCAATGGTAGATACAATCAGCGGCCTACCTCAGACTATTGATTAAGCAATTTTTCAATTCAAAACGCAACGACACAATTCTTTTAAGTCTCCCATCTTCTACGTTTTGCTCGCTACAGATTGTATATGTATTTAAGTAGAAACGATTTTCAAACACACGTATCGTCTCGTATGTCGGTTTTTAGTCAGCAACGAGCGATCTTTTGTTAGTAATCACTTAAATGATTTAATTGTATCAAGTAGCAGCGTTCCATAGAGATCCGTTTTTAATGAACATACTCTATTGTTTCAGTTATACATCCAACGATATTCGCTTACAAGTACGTCGTTGATTACAATGTAGAGCGCGGTAAATTGAATCGACCCAACCGATTCCGATTCGTGTAATTTTCTTGCGTTGGGCTTCCGTGACAGAAGCAACCGAAGGGCATTCGACGCCACCTCCCCCCCCCCCCGTTGCGTCAATTAGTAGCGCCTGCGACATTACACCAATGGGAACCCGATGCCATCAACCGTTACGTTTAATTGCACGCGAAGGCCGCGTCGCGCGTTTTCCCGCTGCTTATGTTTTCCGCCTTCCCTTCTCTCTCTCTCTCTCTCTCTCTCTCTCTCTCTCTCTCTCTCTCTCTCTCTCTCTCTCTCTCTCTCTCTCTCGCTCTCTTACTGTATTTCTTTCTCTATCTCTTTCTCGTGATCCCGATACGCGTTCTCGCGCCTCTATTTTCTGAGAAATTGTTCAATTACCTAACATCTTCCAAGCAGCTTCCCACGGTCACTGCAACCGCTGCGCTGTGCCGTCGCGTCGGTGCGCGCACGCTCGCATCGCTGCGTGACCTCGACGCGCATTTAGCGTTTCTTCTCTAAACGAATTTGCATTCCGGTCGCCGCCAGCATCTGCCGTGCCGTGGCGAAGCGGAGCATGGATTTTTCACAAAGTTAATCCGCGCTCGGCAGATCTCTGTCGTTTGTTCCCTGATAAAAATGCTCTGCCAGCAATGCTTACGTAACGCGCGAGTAAATGCTGGGCACGTAATAAACGCAATACGCTCTTTGTAACAATGTCTATCGTCGGATCGTACAATTAAAGTCGAGAATTCTCGCGGTTCGAGGAGAGCGAAGAAAAAATGAGCAACGGTTTATGGGAGAGAACGGAAAACCGTTTCTAAAGATGTTATAAGAATCAAACAGCGGCAAGTGGCAAGCCACGGCCGACCTACACCAGGACGACCCCGCCACCCAAGCGACGGAAACCCCCAAGACAAACGTGAAACGAAACGCGGCAGCACCCGACAAGGCCCAAAGGAGACGACGAACGCCGACCGCCCCCAGGCCACCAGACCCCCAGGGATCCGGAAGCATCGCACCAGGCGAGAGGACCCCAGGAGGAGAGCAGCTCGACACCGGCCGGCGCCCGACGCCCCCCCCCCAGACCGCGCCGGAAGCACACTCCGCGAGCATCAAAGTAAAGAAGTCCATTGGACCAAATACTCGCGGGCCGGGAGGAGCACCATGGCGAACCCCCGTAGGGAATCCGCCCGGGCCCCACCCGGACCGCCACCCGCAACAACACCCACTCACTCCCGAGGAAGTGGGCAGATGCAGAGGGGGAGGAGGAACCGCCGTCCGGGGATCACCCCCGGCAGGTCGGCGGCCCACGTCCCCCCGGTCCCTCCTGCGAGTTCTCATAAGTATTAACAAAAATGTTTCTTACAACATAAACCAAAAACATGAAATACCAGAACCCATATAAAACACAAAGGTGGCTCAGTGAGCCCCGAATTCTGCGGGCTGAGGGGAGCACAAGTGACGGAAACCCCATGGGGAATCCGCCCGAGCCCCCCTCAGACCGCCGCGCCTAACATCATCCATCCACCTCCATGTCGGAAGCGGATGGATGTGAAGGAGGAGGAGGAACCACCGTCCGACCGGAAGGTCTAACCGGCGGCCCACGTCCCCCCGGTCCCTCCTGCGAGTTCTCATAAGTATTAACAAAAATGTTCTTTACAACAAAAACCAAAAACATGAAATACCAGAATCCATATAAAACACAAAGGTGGCTCAGTGAGCCCCGAATTCTGCGAGCTGAGGGGAGCACAAGTGACGGAAACCCCATGAGGAATCCGCCCAAGCCCCCCTCAGACCGCCGCGCCTAACATCATCCATCCACCTCCATGTCGGAAGCGGATGGATGTGAAGGAGGAGGAGGAACCACCGTCCGACCGGAAGGTCTAGCCGGCGGCCCACGTCCCCCCGGTCCCTCCTGCGAGTTCTCATAAGTATTAACAAAAATGTTTTTTACAATAAAAACCAAAAACATGAAATACCAGAATCCATATAAAATTAATTATTACTGTGTGTTTAGAATAACGATAAAAATAGTAATATTTAAATGAAATCTGAGTATCTTTTGACATATTGCAGGTAGTAAGTTACAAATCAATATTGAGTCATTTTTTATTATGTTAAAGATTTAAATTAACACATACTAAATTAATTCGAGTCAAATTTAATACATTTCTTGAGTTACATTATTTAACTCCATTGTTTTAGTTAAATTAACTACATATTGAGTAGGAGCAGTGGCGACCTATAGGAGTGTTAAAAAATGACCCAAATTAAGTAAAATTTGACACTATGAATTGAACAGTGTGCTTGGGAGAATATTTATCCCCTGAGAACAGAGCAATCACGGGAAGTAAATCACGACTCACCTGAACGTCCACCAGATGTTGAAGCACATCGTGTTCAGCCAGAAGAAAGCAGCCAGGAAGAAGAAGTGCGCCATGATTGCTGAAACATAACGAGACAGCCTCGTTAGCTTTACGAATATTTAAAGAGGTTTAGGAGATTTACTTTTCTTCCTTACATATATAAGAATATTGTGAGACGTCAAACATTTTACCTTTACAATTTAATTAATTTTAATTATTAATTATTGATTTATATAAAAAGAAAAATCAAGTTAACAGTATTGATCGTTTCTTTGAACACACTCACAAGTCCAATAGTGAATTATTTATTTCGCGCGTGTGTGTAATTCTTTAATAATTTATCATACTCTTAACATATTCCAGACATTTTGTATCGGATAAACGGAGCTCGTCGAACAAAGACGCCGTCGTTTTCAGTACCTCGATGCGTTCTTAAAGATTTATAAACCGTGGATACGAGAAAGGGCGAATTTCGAGGGTGCGACACGCAAGCAAAGGGTCGGACAAAAACTTTGGAGAGAGACAGCTTTTGTGAGGATCTGATTGAAAAGTCGCCGAGAGGGTGCGACTGGTGGTGTCTTATAAATTTTTGAGAATGTCGCCCGCATTCATCCTTAGAATCTGCGCGTCTGCTCCTAATGAAGACGAAAATTACGTGGAGTGATAATCTTCGCCGTATGAAAATATTATTTTGTAACAGTGTTATTCAATGTACTTGGATGAAAATCAAAAACATATAAATAGCAGCAACAATTTATCATTGGCAATATATTTCGCATATATGTACAGATATGAACGCAATGTTTCTAACTTTCTAATTTAAACTTTCTAATTTAAATTGTAATAAAATAAATGTTAAACAAAAATAATAAAATAGAAAATAAATGAAATTTATACAAACATTATCATATCTATATATCTACTAAAAAGAGTCATTAACTTGTTCTCTTCTGTATCATTAAAAAATAAAAACTAATAATTATTTTTTTAAATAAATAAAATCTTCTATTCTTTCTTTCTTATTTCGCTTCTTAACTTTTAATAAATTTTCAACTTTTATTATTTCTTTAAAATTTGTCGAAGTAGGCTAAATTACAAAAGCACGACAGCGATATAAAGATCAACAAATTTTGCTCGTTCAATTCGCGGCCGATTGTATTCGCGTGCGCGCGGAAGTGAAAAAGACGACGAAAGTTTCGCGGCAATGACGACGGACGGTTGACGAAGACTCAGAGAAACGGGCGAGCGATTTCGAGCGGAGTTCGAAGCAACTAGAGCGGGGTAAAGAATCGTGAATGAAAAGTATCTTAATAAGCACAGCTTGGAGACACAGTTCGCAATAAACTCTCCATCTTTAGACTCTCTCGATCTTAATCCGCTTACCATAAATTAGGTTCTTTAAAATGATCTCTCTTTTAAATATATAAAAATAAAGGACATCACATTTCCATTTTCTTATCATAAATTTAACGTATATAAAAAAGAACGACGATAATCTTGCACGAGAGGTGATAAATAATTCAAAATCATTTCTTCGACCATAAGTTATCTAAAATACAAATGTGTGAGCGATATTCCACGGACCTGCGGCGAATACGGGCGTTCGCCGGATTGGCTGAGATGTCGACGACACCGATGCGCTGTAGCCAATGGTCGGGCTTGAGCTTTTGACCAATCACACGGTTGTAAGGATCGGCCTCGAGTATAGGAAGTCGAGTCGAATAAAGTAATATCATATTCACGTGGAGAAGTTCAATCATTACTCAGTCCCGAAACAAACAAATTAGCTTACAAATGCATAAATAGGTACACGTGTTCGCCTGATCAACTGAGAAAATTAGCTTTCAACACAAAGATGATTCTATACAAGCGAACAAACAAACCACTTTTCTCCCGAAGCAATCCGAAGTGGCGCACCACGCAACTCGGCTCCCTGCTGCTTTGATTATGTCACCCATCGTAAAAAGTCTTCCCCGCGACATTGCGTAGGGCGGGAGCGGCTCTTTTCGGGATACGGACGGGAATAAAAATGTCTACTTCACCGACGGCCGACGCGATTTGTCGAGTCGTGTATTGTGTCGCGAATTCGTACTGGGCGGTCTTAATATACACGCGCGTGTTCCACGGAAGCGACACGCAGGGACAGTCGGGATATATTTAAACGCACTATACCAGAGCATGATTCACCGCGAAGTTTCATTAGCGTTACACACGCAGCGAGCACCGTCTACTTCGTGCGGTTCGGAGCCGAGGACGCTCTCGGAAAATGGACCGCGTAATGGAGATTCTCAATTCGATCAATAAATTTTATATAACGATGACGGCAATGAAATCTGCGCTTTGGTTAAATCGAGGTTTTAATGCTCAAGGAAAGTATTGCGTAATATGATATTTTAGAGTCGAGTGTACGTATCTACGTAGAAGAATATTTGGGATTAATAGCGATGTTGTTTGGGGAATGAGGGGAATAATAACTTGCGCGAACGTGTCTACCGAGGCTCGTGGAAACTAAACATCGACGGGAGCCGAAATTACCCGACACATTTGCGTATCTCCATCTCACGAACGACGATTGACTAACAATGCAGCGTGGCTGACGGGTGTTTCAGGCGGAAAAGCACGGCCCATCGCCACCTTTATTGTCCGGTTATCTTCGCGGTGTCGTAACGCAGGCGTTGCTTACAAGCGAAAGCAAATACCGTTCTCCTTGTAAATTAGGGCGAGTCGAGGTGTACAAATACGGCGATGTGATGTGTATATAGAACTACCGTTTGTTTTCGCTACGATCGCACAGAACGCGCGCCATTTCGCACGTACGTTCAAAGCGCATTCCTTCGGGCGTCGCAACAACTTGCGTTGCGTCTCGCTGCCTGCGGAGATAACGACTACTTTGTTTCCCGTCCAATCTTGACGCGAAACAAGAAAAAAATAGGATAGGCCGATTAAATCTTGACCAGGCAAAGAACGTTGCTATACGCAGTGTGCAATTCATCCGGTTTCGAAGAATTACTTTTTATCCGCGCGTATTGTACGTTAGAAATGTCTTATAGAATATGTAATAGGTAACGTGACATATTAATATTAATTGCTACAGATTTTTCTGGCTTAAATTTATTTATATTGTCACCTGTTTAATTTCTGGATTTATAGGTATAATTCTCACACAGTATTGCAATATTAGATTATAAAATATAAATTTCGATGATAAAATTAACGTGCAATACTATTACTAAAATTGAAAGATTTAACGTGCAATGCTATTATCTCCGTCGTATTTTATTTTTCCTAAAAACAATCAAGATACTTTATTCATTAGAAATGTTTTATAGAATGCATAATAATGGAGCACGTTAAATAATTGTTACAAAATCTCATTTGTATTACAATCCACTATAATATAATTATTAATCTGCAATTGCTATCTGAATTAATAAGTTTAATTCTTATATATTAGAGTATTATTACGGAGTGTAAAATTCAAATATTTAACATGCAATATTATTATCCTATTTCTTCCAAAATTAATTAAAATATTCATACGTGCTAATTACATATCGCCATTATTTCGGCGAGTCGTGCTATATTTTTTACGCGCTATTATTTACGCTCATCGTCACCCGCCAGCCCGTAAAATTCTAATTACAATTAAACGCGCCATTTTTCTTGCGCGTATGCGAATAGTCACATTTGTACTCGCCGTGCCGGATTTATGCCAGCTATGCATTTCCGAATCCGGCGCGCGCGCGATACGTCAGTTTTATTGCGTGCTTGATTAAATCGGTTTACGTATGGATACTATGCTTAGCGACAATCCACGATTGCGCGATATTTCGAAATGGTAGTCATTCCGCCGGTCGCGTTTTATATGTGTCGTATCGCGCGTTATAGGCGGGGACGCGGTTGCATGTGGCCGAATCGTCGATAATTATTATTGTTGTAACAAATCGGCCGCGCCGATATCGCGTGTCGCATAGATCATACGCACTGTATGTATTCTAAATTCCCCCTTTTCGCTCGTTCGTCGCGTCGGCGTCTCGTATTCCAACCCTCCCGCAATTTTCGATGACTATTTATCAGCCTCTCGCCTGTCGTCGCCGGCTTCTGACCCGGCAATCTGCCACGGACTAACAGCCATAATTGGGTGTCGTAAATTAAAAGAAATCATTAGCTTTACAAAGTAATCTTTTCACCTACTATAAAAAGTTAAATCTCTTATAGAGGCATGAATAAACATATAAAATTTTGTGTTCTTTTCTACAAATGAAACAAGAAAATTAAAAAAGTATATGTGTCAGAATCTAAAAAATGTGTGTGAAATGGTGGCGTATCATACTACATATATATATGTATATAATGCTAGATATTATATCTAATATATTTATCGTAGAGATGAAATATTTTCGAACTGTTTTTTTTTTATAAACTTCAATAAGTAGATCCTGTTTAATCTGCAGTGTTTAATAATAATTATTCTCGCGAGGATCGATTTACTCCGCAACAAGAAGTATCACTTATCTCTCGCTGGCAATTACCAAACCACCCTGTACGTAGAACGTGGTTGCCTTTTCGTCTCTCTTTTTTCGTGCCGGTTCGCCGCATTCGGCGTATGCGCGCCGGAAAGTCAGCGAAAGAAACGAGCGAGCGTAGCCGGCTTTTTCCGCCCAGATTCTCGGCGCTTCATCATCCTTCCGAACTTATTGGAGGGATGCGAAAGGGCGTGCATGCGTGCGTGCGTGCGACGGAGAAGAAGAGACGCCGGTCTGTTTTCGACCCTCGCGTCGCGACATAAGTAAGGGGCGAGATCAACGTCGACCGTCCTCGCGGATCCTCCGGCGGCGACGCGACGCGACGGATCGTTCCCGTATAGTCCTCGACGCAGTCTGCTTTTTCTAATATCGGGCAATATCCGGGAGTACGCGCGTTACGTACTCCGTAGAATCCATAGATAGGTTTAACCGTATAATATTGAATTTTCGAATATTGGATTCTCAAGCGAGACGGCGTTCCGAAGCCGAGATAAGTGCATTCATCATCGAGGGAAGAACGAGTTTATGCCTCAAATCAATATCTATCACAGAAATTTGCTTTATGAATGCATCTGAGAATCAGGTGCCAAGAATGAAAAATCAAAAAATATATTTCAATATTGGATATTTTCATTACAAAAAATGGGAAATAGAGTAGAATATTTGATATGTATATGTATACTTTTTAAATAAACCAAATAAATTTATATTGTATTTGTTTTCGAAACAGCTTGGAGGTAGATAAACTATCGTTTAAAGCGACAAAGTCACATAAATCCCGCAAACTTCCACGCGACGGATCGATTTTCTATATCGCGACGCGATAGAATTACTCGATATAGTTGGCGCACTACGACGACGCGAGAAAATGCTTCGTTAGGCGATATCGCCATACGGCGGGACGAATCGGAAATACGCAGAGAGAGAAGTTACCGCACGGAATAGGGTGTGTAACCGCGTTTTTCCCGACTCACCATCCACCAAACCTGTTTTGCGGGGTACGAGGACGGCACCGCGCGCCAAACGGGCGGACAAAAAAATTGGAGAAGAAACAGGAAGAGAGAGAGAGAGAGAGAGAGAGAGAGAGAGAGAGAGAGAGAGAGAGAGAGAGAGAGAGAGAGAGAAAGAGAAGCAATATGGGGCCTCGAAACGCCGTAATCTTGACTCTGCCTTTATCTATTATAATGCCGAGAGATATTTTTCGCTTAATTCGGAAACACGCACTGAAAAAGTAAGCCGAGCTAATATCAGTTGTTGTCTTTTAATAGAATTTACAATAACCATCTTTAGGTTAGTCGTCATATCACCGCGTACGAAGTAAAAAGCAGACGTTTATTTTTTATTCCGTTTTTTATTACATTAACGTCAAATAAATTCGCAATTAGGTATTTCTTATTTTATTTGCTATATATGTAAACGTCTTCGTATGAGTCAATAAAGTTCCATTAATGATAGATGGACATAAGGAATCGTCGCGTACTTTCTTGCCGAATGTACTCGGCTGTACTCAGCTGTAAACAGGGAGGGAGAATCGCTCATAAAAAGTCAATGAGTCTCGCGTTCTGTCTCGTTCTCTCTGTGCGAATATGCACTTTCTTTCTCTCACTTTCTCTCTGCCTTATGTGGGTGTTTACGCGTACGCACACTCTGTGCGCTCACACGTCGCTTCAATATGGCAAGCCGTGCTTTGGTTCCCCGATATCCATATGCGACTAATGGCAATGGCAGAATCTCTTTTTGCACGGTAGTCTGTATCGATAGCGCAGTGCACTCGCCTTTTTATGCGGGATGTGTTTTAGCAGGGATTTTTTCATTACTCGCCCTTACGAATCTCGCGAAATACGAGGCGGTTTGGAACACGGTATTTGCCCGCTGCATATGAAATGTCTCATTTCCGGAGTTTGAATTTCGTAAAAGGTTTTTCGCATATCGAAGTAGATTATTTATTTTACTGGAATGCGTCTTTTTTTCTTCGGAAAGGTTGCTTAAGAAGTCTCTTTGGGAAAAATGTCAAGAAATATAATTTGAATTAAAACGAAATATCTCGATGCTTGAAATTGAAAGCAAATTTTTATTTCACGTGTATCAACCTCCGTTCGTGAAATCGTATATATCTATATTTTTTAGTATCGTTGAATTTATTCAATTCGTTTTGTTATGTTGTTATCAAAACGTTTAATGTTCAGTATACATAACTTGCTTCGTACCCGATACATTTCACATTAAAAACATAAAACAATTTTCTCGTTCGAAAATTGTTTCCTAACGTTCCACAGTTAGAATATGTGTGTGGTCATTATACACAAAACAAAAATTTAATCTTAAGGCTTTAATGGCGCGTTTAATAGCGAAATTACACGGAATCAAGCTTAATACTAGTTATCCTCGTACGAAAAGCTATATTATAGTTATCGTTGCAATTTGATATGCCGTTCTTGCGCGCATCTTTATAAATGCCTTTTCGGGATGCCTCGTAAAGCTTCCCGTTTTTGCGCCGTCGTTCGCAAACTCACACGACGCCACGACCGTTTTGTCTCGGGTCCGCACAACAAATCGCGGCGCGCCGTTATTATTTGCGGAGGACGCGCGCGGTGATTAAAGAGCGGCGCGATAGTGGCAGGAAATAATCCCTTTGTAAAAAGAGGACGAGTCCGCGTGCGTTGTACATTGTACACTGTACGTTGTACACTGTACGTGGGTACAAAGTAATTACGCGAGAGACGCAATCTGGAACGCGTAAGGGAACTCACGCCTTTTTTATCACGTGTCCCATGCAAGTTTCAGGCGCGAGATGCCAGTCCGATTAAATCAGAAAGAGAGAGAGAGAGAGAGAGAGAGAGAGAGAGAGAGAGAGAGAGAGAGAGAGAGAGAGAGAGAGAGAGAGAGAGAGAAGAGAGAGAGAGAGAGAGAGAGAGAGAGAGGGAGAGAGAGAGAGAGAGAGAGAGAGAGAGAGAGAGAGAGAGAGCATTGATAAAATACACAAACGGTGGAAAAACGCAAGGTAAAAGGATTAGCTCTTATATCTCGCTCAAATTAATTTAGATTGGTTGGATATTAACACGGACCAAAAGAGTGTATTTAGATTATGGAGAGATACACAAGTGCTTTTGTTTTAACGAGAGTTAAAACTGTCTGTTTGCAAAATATGAAACGTACAAATTATTAAAAAAAACACGCTATTTTATTCAACCGTATGCTTTCCCTTTAAATAAAGGTTTATAGCTTCGAATATGACGCAATTATCTATACGTATCACTGTTCCTATACATTGCATCAACACATTAAGATTGCGATTGCAATTTCATCCGCCAGCATCGCGTAATTGGTAGCAGTAAATCCGCCCATCGCTGCATCGGTTATCTCGAGATGAACGAGCCACAGAACATCTATCACATTTGCAGAACGACAAAGCTGTAATCATCAGATTGTCGACGGGGCACCACTATCGTGTCGAGACTTCATCGAGAGTAGAAAGAAGGGGGAGGCTTAGGGGTCCCCATGGCGCCATGGGACCTCTATCAGAGTTTCCTCCCTCCCTCCCCGCTCTTTCTCTCTCATCATTACGCCTCATTTCTTCCGACGACGACGTGATACGTCCCAGTCACGTAACCCTAAATTGCTCAATTATTTTCCAATCGTTGTCGCAACCGATCACGTTTGCAGCGGTGTGTGTCCCGGAAGCATTCGTATCGAGTCGGAACCTACGCCAGACATTACGTCTGGCATCTTCACGAATTGAGTCGGTGGATATCCGACTGGAAAATACGCGCGACTGCTCTTTTCAAGAGTTTCTACAATAGACAATTCTACCCGAGAGATATTACGATACAATCTTTGTTCCGTGGATAGAATCTCGTCTGTCTCTTGTTTGTTTATTAGCCTTCGTCGAGAGTCGTAGAAAAAGAGCGTGTGTACCTTTGGGCAAAACGGGTAGATACGTAACTTCATGCCGTTACAATTTTCCGCAATTCTCGCTTTCTTTTCTCCACCTGTTTCCCAGATTACCGTGCTTCCAAATGATTGTCGAATACACTTCCGAGATTCATACATAAATGTCTCTGTGCGCGTGATGTGTTTACATTTCTTCTTCAGACAATTTATCCGAGTGCGAGGTAGGTAAGTAGCCTCGGATTCGAGCCTCTGAACATTAAATTGCGAATACTTGGCAGAGGATTTTCCGGGATGCTTGATTTAGGCGCGGGATCGTCAGGGGAGACATTATGTGGCGCGCCGTAACTTTGTAGGACCGGTTTTTCACGGTACGTTAGACCGAAATGGAAATAAATAACAAGCAGCGGCAACGGTAGCGACGATTACTGCCGCAAGCCCGGGCAATCAGTTTTTCCGGCCGCCGTGGAACATCGTCGCCGTGGCGGAAGAGCAAAGTACACACAGAGTAGACGGAGGCACCTCCGGCCGCCGCCGAGCCGTGCCGGAGGGAATAATTATTTCTCTTCGTTCCATCGCTTCCTAACCTCGTTACGGAATGAAAAGAAAGCTCTCGTCGGCGTGTTCAAGTTTGGCCGGTGACCGGAATCACACCGACAACCGTTTTGCGCGGGCTTACTCATCGTGAGCCATCGTGCAAGAATGACGCGTCGCTAGCATGAAGCGCGGATTATACCGCAACTCTAAGCCGCTGGGTGTGAGCATTATTAGGTGAAGCGTCATTAGAGTACGTGGTGAAGGTAAATATTTAAATTTGAGAGTGACGCTAATATAAACGCGCGAGATGGTTTAATTTCATAATTGGCAGTATGTTGATGCAAGTGTGTATAGACGCTAGAATTGCAAATGTAATTCTATCGAGTATGATGATCAGAACTTATAATACCTGTTTAATACAACAATTAATTAACATTTAATCGAATTTTACGTTTTGTTCCTATTACCATTACAAACGTTTTACTCTTTCATGTTTTGGACATACCTTTTTTGCGGACAAATGCTGAATGGCATTTTCGCATTAAATCGATTTATTCTCGCCGACTGTTCTTAGTTTCTATTCAACCAGCGAGCTTGCATAAGTTCTGAGAACTAAATACAGAGCACTGGCAGAAACTTACGTGGTCGTACGCCTATCTCGTTTATCGCACGTCGCTTTCGGAAGCAATAAAAAGTCAGACGCGGTATCATTTCGCCGGAAGTGCCTAGCTAGGCAAACAAAAACGGACCGTCAAAGGGACTGGCTACGAAACATCCGCCGCGCATACGATTTCGCCCCGACGCGCGACGCGACGCGACGGACGGGCGTGCATTCTTCTTAATACGCAGCGCTAGCTCACAACGCGCTCGGATTTTCTCTCCGACTCCGGCGCTCGCTCGCTCACTTCATGCTCTACTTCGCGAGAACCGAAAACCGGAGTTCTCCGTTGCCTTCTCCTGCCGCGAAGAGTCTTTGTTACGCGTTCCAGTTTACGGCTGCGGCCCGTTCGCGTAACCCGAGATCGCCGCGACGAGGCGCAGGAACGACACCCACGAAATTCCTTCCTGCGGAAACTCGCGGTGATCTTTAGTTGGGGTTTAACATCGCCCTTTCGTTTTACAATGTGAAACCGCAGTAAACCCCGCGACACCGCTGTTCCACAGGCAACAAACAATTGTCATTTTCAACGCTCGACAGTTTTAAAGATATTTCTTCGAGCTCTCTCTTAAAGGATAATTTCGAAAGCAACGAAGAGAGAGAGAGAGAGAGAGAGAGAGAGAGAGAGAGAGAGAGAGAAAGAGAGAGAAAGAGAGGGAGAGAGAGAGAGAGAATTAATTAAACTCAAAGTTAATAAAATCAAGGTTAATCAATGTGAAACTACTGTTATAATTGTTCTATCGAAATTCCCGACATTTAATTTATAACGTATAATACGTACTATTATAGAATCTTTGATTATTTGTAATAATTGGATTAGAACGTGCGATGAGAGTAACAATGAATTATGAAAGCGTCAGGTAATTAATTAATACTTATTACTGATTGATTAATAATTATCATAATTAATACAATACAATACATATGTATACGATATATGTATATACAATATGAGTATATATGAAATACTCATTTTAGAGAGATAATCAAATTTTATAATTTAATCTCGGTAAATACTAATTTAACAAGTTTTTTAGAATCTCAACGTAATAACATATGTAATGATTAAAAAGACATTTAGAAAAAAGCAGGATTGAAAGTGCTTAAAATCTAACTTCCATTTTACCGGAATTCTGGTGGCTCGAGAGTTTCCCCATAACTCGTATCGCAAAAGTATTTTCGAACGGGACAGAATACAAAGTGCACAACCGCGCTTTTGGCGGCGACGGACAAAAAGGCATACACAGTCGCGATCGATATTTAATATTTGTCCTCACCGCGCGGCTAGCGGCGTGGTTTTTCTCCCTTTTCGGCACGCGCAGTTCAAATTTACTTGGGAATTTCGCACGGCGATTTTATTACGACGAAAGTTTATCCGCGAGAGAGAAACTCATAGTCTCTTTCCCTTCGCGAAACTCCCTTTCTTCCCTTCTCCGCGCGAAAGCGCGCCGTAAAAAGAGTCGCCTTTATACGGCGCGCAAAAGTCTCGGGCGAGAAGCCGAGGAACCGTGCGGTTTTATCGTTGAAAAGCGCGTCGAAACTCTCCTTGGCACGGGATCCAGCGATCCAACCCGTGCACGGACGAGGCTTTTCCTTTTTTGCGGCGCGCGCTCGGATAGCTCCGGACTTTCCCTTTCTCTCCTCTTCCGGTCTCCTCTTCTCTTTCCCGCTTATTCTTGCTTGCGCACCGCGCTCTTCGCGCTGTTCCTCTTCTCCACGTCTTCTTTACCTCATCCCGACGGGTGATGCACTTCCCCGCGGCTTTATTTACGTGTTTTCGGCCGAACACGAGTGTCCTCGAATCGTCGCGAGAGCTCTCGCTCGTACACTTATTCTCCTCCCGGCTCGTAAAGGAAGCCTCCGTTGAGAATCATTGCACTCCTCTCCGATCCGATGGGGTGGGTCCGGCGTAACGTTGAAAGTAATGGAATTACGCCGGATTTTCCTTTTTCCGTCGCGGACAAGCGGAACGCCGACGCATTTTTATGGAGATGGCCTTACGGAACGTTTACGAAAAATAGTGAAATCCCTGGTTCTGTGGGAAACAAATCGGTAACCACCTTCCCTCGAAATAGATTCATTTCAGCCTTTGTCGCTTTCTCACTGAACAACTCGTTGAAATTTCGACTAACAAAAAGAAGCCAAAGAAATATCCTATTCCATTAAAATTAAGAAAGAAAAAGGATATTAATAACGAATTAAAAAGAGGATAATCATAAAAATATTAAGAGAGATATGTCGCATAAACATTTCGTAAAATATTGCTTATCTTGACTAATAAAGATTTAATAACTATCTGTATTAATATAATCATTTTTGTACATATATTTTTATGAAGCATTACTTAATTCTTTACAATAATCGATATGCTTAAATAATCTAATATGTACAAATAAAAATTGGTTAAATTTTCAGTCACCTTTCAAAGGATTTAATTAATTAAATATACCTGAAAAGGTTAGTTTTTATAATTATGATAAGAGTGTCATAAAATTACAACATTAACTCTTCACTCTTATTTTTCCAGAATGTAATAAAAAATGTTTGCGACATAATATATGTGCATTTCGGGTCAAAAGTATTATGTTAACGACAATTTTTGACTAGCGTCTGACAAGCAGAAAGAAGCACGGCTTGTTTCACATATTCGCATTATTGGGTCGTACGACTGCTCGGAACAGACGCGGCGGCACGACGCGACGCGATGCGACGCGACATGCCCATGTCGGCCCCGCAGTTAATTTGTTCAAGCCTGAAAGTCATTAGCCAAGCCCGTAATCGAAATCATCGACAGCGGAACTATCGATTATACGTCACCGCGGGCTGTCGTGTTCCATGCTGATAGTCCGGGAGCCAGCGACCTTTTTTAATGACCAAAACCACAAAAGCTGAAAATTTTTCCTAAGCTTTATTTGGTATCACTAGTAAGTGAATGGACCTCCAGCTGGCGCACTTCCGGGGGGTGTAGCTGCGGCAGCCTCCCACACACGTAAAATAATAATAAAAAAAAAAACTAATACCGCAAAAGCTGATACTTTGTTAACATGTTGATTATGTTACAATTAAATGAAAAAACGTATCCAGCCGAGTTTAGAGTGGGGGATTATGCCCCAGCTTTTCACGTAAAGAAGTGAAAAATATGCGCTGAGTAAACTGATACCGCAAAAGCTGAAATTTGGTAAACTAATAGTTAAGATAATAACTTAAACGAAAAAAACATCCAGCTTTATATTTAGTGGGGGAAAAGTGCCCAGCTGATGCAGTGAAAGATGCTGCACATCGATATGCGCGCGGGCGCGTTGCATCTTTGACTGCATCAGCTGGACACTTTTCCCTCACTAAATATAAAGCTGGATATTTTTTTGTTTAACTTATTCAGTTAACTATTGTATTACCAAATTTCAGCTCTTGCGGTATCAGATATCTATACTTTTCTCATTAAACACAGCGCGTCCATGCAGTTATTGGATGATATTTACGTATAACTTTTCTGCTCTAAAGGAAGATAATAAAAAATGTTTACTATTAATTATTAAATTTTTTTTTAGTATTTGTTTAAAAAAATATACTAAAATAAAAATAAACATACATAGTATTAATACGCGTAAAGTAATATAATAATGTATCAACAAATTTTTTAGATTTCGCCTTCTTCGGATTCATCGCCATCGAACTCATTATCGCTTTCGTTATCGCTGCAATTGATGTCGATCTGTGAAATATCTTCATCATCTGTAAACATATATAATAATAATATATTAAAAGACATAGATGATAATTATATAAAAACACGCGAGAACAAAATTTTAACGCAAATCAGATTATTAACTATAAAAAAAGTTTACATGCTATACGAAATTGTTATAAATATTATTCAGTTTTATTTTAAAATTAAAATTATATAGATAAAATTAAAAAGAAAATAATCAAAAATTTACATTGAAATAATTAAAAAAAATAATGAAATGAGAGAAATATATCAGTATTATTCTAACCTGCACTACTGTTTTGGTCATCATCGATAGTTATATCTCCAAGGGAAGAGGGTAGCTGCTCACCCTCAAACCATTTGAAAAGATATTTCCCCTCCTTCTCTTCCCAGCCAAAATCAGTCGGATGTAATGCCGTTGGAACCTGAAGATGAGCGTGTACCCAAATATTTGCTATATATGTTGTCCGCAGCAAATGTTGGTGCAGCTCAATTTTGCAGGGAGGCAGAGCTGATCCGTCGATATTATTCTTCGGTAAACGGAATATGTCATCGTTTCGTACAATATTGTATGTCTTCAAAAATGTTGTAACTCGTGCTTCGTTGACTTTGTTGATTTTTTTGAATCCATACATCCATCCATAAATCTTGGCTCAGTATTATACAAAGTCGCTATCTAAATATTTACTATTTGCACTTATATGTGTAAATATTTACTTTTCGCATTTTAATGTCCACATTTACTGTTTATGTTATGTATAAATATTTAAATGTGTAAATATTTACTAAAACTCTTTAAATTCAAAAACTTGTGAGATAGTATAATAACGTCTGCATGGACGCTCTGTGTTTAATGAGAAAAGTATAAATATCTGATACCGCAAGAGCTGAAATTTGGTAATACAATAGTTAACTGAATAAGTTAAACGAAAAAAATATCCAGCTTTATATTTAGTGAGGGAAAAGTGTCCAGCTGATGCAGTCAAAGATACAACGCGCCCGAGCGCATATCGATGCATAGCGTCATTCACTGCATCAGCTGGGCACTTTTCCCCCACTAAATATAAAGCTGGATGTTTTTTTCGTTTAAATTATTAACTTAACTATTAGTTTACAAAATTTCAGCTTTTGCGGTATTAGTTTACTCAGCGCATATTTTTCACTTCTTTACGTGAAAAGCTGGGGCATAATCCCCCACTCTACATTCAGCTGGATACGTTTTTTCATTTCTTTATAACATAATCAACATGTTAACAAAGTTTCAGCTTTTGCGGTAATAGTTTTTTTTTTATTATTATTTTACGTGTGTGGGAGGCTGCCGCAGCTACACCCCCCGGAACTGCGCAAGCTGGAGGTCCATTCACTTACTAGTGATACCAAATAGAGCTTAGGAAAAATTTTCAGCTTTTGTGAAATGACTAACTCTAAACGGTCGCTGGCTCCCGGACTATGATGCAGACGCAACGAGTTGCCGCATACGGCCGGCGCATTTACGAGACGCGCCGAATGCGCCTTGGCGCACTCGCGCACTTTCCACGTGACCGGAAATTCGTTTTTGAGGGGGACGCCGACCAGAGAACCGGCCGCTTGTTCATTCCACGTTTCTGACGGACACGTAAGAGCGGGCGTCCGAAACCGCGATTAATTGGGCGCAATAATTAACAGGGTCGCCGCCGGATTGCGCGCCACACCGTTCGTTTGTGTCCCACAATCCCGGCTGATTTATTCCATTCGACATTATCGCGTGATCCGTGATGCCACTCGTCGCGCTGATTGCGACCGATGCACTGATCGGAGAGCTGTATAAAACGATAAAAAATTTAGAGTAATCGCCGATGTTGCGGTTTATAATTATTTCGTCGCGTAAAACGTCGATATTTATCGTGTTAATCGACGTCGACTTGAGCTTTATAAGTAAATATTTATTTCAATGTCTCGAAAAATTTGTCGTCGGTGTGCTGTTAAAGAAAAATAACAAAATATAAGTTATCAATATTCCACATAAGAAATAGAAAATAACGTTTAAAAAGTATTTTAGTTGAAAAATTAGTGATAAAAGAATACGCTTATTATTATTATTTTTTATTGTCGATGCTACCCATATGTCGCGTATTGAAATTAAAATATTTACAGCTATTCGCGCCGAAATAAACACGCTTTTGCAGGCGAACAGAAAATATATTATTCTGCCAAAAATTGCAACCAGTTATAAATCTTAATTTGCGATGTTACCGAAAGAATGAATATGTCATATTTTTCCATAACCGCGTTTCGTTGTATGTACATGTACCGAATAAAGATAAAATAAATGGTAATACGGGATAAAACAACGGACGTGCGATACGGTATTCCAGAAAACAAATCTACGATTGCGTACAGGCGTACACGATGAACTATCGATGTTGAACTTTTTCGAAGCGAAACAGCGAACACCAAGAATATCTGATAAAAGAATGTAAATTTACTTTTCTCTATGTTTTCAGATTGTAAATAACATTTATAGACCTGTTCGAACAAACCTTTGTTTTCTGTCACAGAGAACGAGGTAGAATATATTTCGAAAAATTGAAAAACATCAAATATACTAAACTCGCGAGTGACTGGAGAGAGGATCAAGTATGTAAAAAAAAGTCGGTAGACCGCATGATTTCTTCAAATAGGCAACATTTTTTTTTCAAAATAACGCAAAAAGCGTCGCGTCCAACAAAAACGTAACGCGGAGAATGCGCGCGCGGAATCGATTTTGTATTTCGTTTTTTGTATCTCGTGGGGCTCGGTACGTAAACCCGATTTCGATTTTACACGATTTCGCAGGTGGATGCGACTCGCCGGACGTCAGCGGCCAGGCGCGCGTTAACATACGCGCTCTCTCGCGCGTATATAAGTACATGCGCGCGTCGAAACGATACTTCGTACACTTTTTGTCGGTGTCCACGCGCCATCCGCGCGCCGTTTCTTTCGCATTGTTTTGTCCCGGCGCGACGGTGGCTAAAGAGCCGCTTCGCAATGCGTGCGAGCGCGTAGAAGCGGACGATGCGGTACCGATTCGACGCGCGTATTTGCACAGGTACGCGCGAAAAGCGTTTCGGTGGGCCATCGGCGTACCGCGCCGAAGGGAACCGCGCTGCGTCCCATTATCAGGACTAAATTATCGGTTATGTCCGGCTGTAATCGAATTATAAGTGCGCACAGTAATAGCGTTACGCGCGTTATTGTCGTAGCGGAGCGCAAGCGCGCCTCCTCTCCGGTTGACTTTCCAGGTGGTCCGCGGTACGTGCTGGATAGGTAGATTGCGCCTATTAGAGCCTGCCGCCGTGATATTTACCTACTTTCAGTCGAGGAGCGGACGTGAGAGAGACAGTGAAGCATCGCGATAATAATATCTTTGTTCTTCTAATAGTAATTAACGCTCATTGAAAGAGAGAGATAAGATCGCTGGAGCACCACTTCGCCTCGACGGTTCAAAGGCGCATCTTATCGCGACGTTTCTCAACGTTTCCTCGATTCGGGAAGCAAAA
Source organism: Temnothorax rugatulus (assembly GCA_035220575.1). Classification (NCBI taxonomy): domain Eukaryota; kingdom Metazoa; phylum Arthropoda; class Insecta; order Hymenoptera; family Formicidae; genus Temnothorax; species Temnothorax rugatulus. The sequence goes on along the minus strand of JASTWL010001304.1, from coordinate 6,978 downwards.
TGCCATGTCCGCACCCTTTCAGAGACGACTCGCGTTTCCCGGAACGCTCCGACGGCGATGCGGTGCACTTTCGCGAAGTTAACAAACCTTTCACGATGTACTTCGCCCAGAAAGACGCAACGGGACGAGAAAATTTCTTGGGTAGCAAGGAACTCTCGCTGACGGAAGAAAATAAGCGGTCGTAATACCGTGGAAAAGAGACTCTCTCTCTCTCTCTCTCAAGCGTTCCTCTCGGTCTCGCGCGCACGTTCCGTCTAAGAACGTGGATCGCGAAGCACTTCGGGGGCTTTACTGCGAAAACCAATCCGCTCGTTCGCTTTAACGGCTGAAGTTTAAAACTCTTTTACGAGTTCCGCGGAAGGAGACGAATCTTGTGAGAAGTTCTCCCCCTTTCCGCCCCCGGTTGTGCTTTGTTGTGGAATTTTCATTCCGATATGATCCCGCCGCGCACTTGAGATCAAAGTTAATCAAAGCGTTCGGCAACGGTTGATCAGTGTTTGGAGTATAGAAGTACTCAGCTATTATGATGTAAAATGATGAGTGTTTGAGACAAGTCGCTGATTAATATACCGAGAAAATACAAAAGTCCAATGTTTCCCTTAATTACGATTTACAATTCTTTTTTGTATAAAATCGCAAGTGAACCCTTTGGAAAGCCAAAAGTATAAGAAAACGTAATTGGCAAACAATTATTGAAGAGAGTTATTAAGTCTTCTTCCGTCTTAATTGTATCTTGATTAAATCATAAAATATATCCCGGCCCATTCAATTCGCCTTACATTATCGCCCGCGCGTCAGTCGCACCGAGTGCTAAAGTGGCGTAACAGTTCCCTATGAAAGCTTAATAGCGAAGGGTTGATACTGAATAGCCGTTGCGCAATACTGTCGAAACGTTATCGATCTTCAAGTACGCTCGCCGCGACGAACGTATACGAATCGCGTCGCGACTCGATCGCTAGCAATTTTGACCGCTGACTTTCGAATCGCCCGTCGCGTCGATCCTTATCAGCGTGATCGGCTGCGCGCGTAGCGGAGATGGTAGATTGAATTTCAAGCGATTCTCTCTCTCTCTCTCTCTCTCTCGTTACACGAGCTTTGCTCTCGGGGGGACTGGCCCAGCGCGCAGCCCGGCCAATTATTCGAGCAAACATGCGGTATGCATACCTGGTGTCGTGAACCCCAGGTGAGTAATCAAGGTGAGAGCGCCACGATATACACAAGAGAGAGAAAGAGAGAGAACGAGAGAGAGAAAGCTGCGCCGGATTTGGCGCGAGTTACGTTGGGTGCACGTTGGGGATGATCCGTCGCCAGGGGAGATACTCGATTATCTCTGTTATTTCGAGCATCGCGGAGAAATGTTTCCGATAAAAATCCAGAGCGTTTCCAGTGGATACTCGAATACGACGTACATACAGAGCGAATTTGACCCTCCGCTAACGTTACGTAGCAGCGATCGAAGGGGGATTGGATCAAAGGAGAAATTCCGCGTGTTACGAGAAGCTGCGTATGTGGCAGGATACATCCGAAACAGGCAGAGTTTAGATCGATTTGATATTGACTTTCCATTGGCGAAGGTTTAAGCGGACTCAATTATCGATTCAATCTGTCTGACTACCAGTCTCGTATTTTTTAGTTTTCGATTTTAATCCTTCTAGCAACTAAGCTGCAAATATAAATTAAATCCATATATAAAGGACGCCTGGGTGAATAATTAAATTATTGCAAGAGCGCTAAATCTAATTAAGTTCATTAACGCCATTCGCGCGTTATTGAGAGATGTTTCGAATGCCATTCGTGACATTTTCCCAAACACAAAGCATTATTATACACTCGCTTTTTAATGTTTCTGGGTGCAGGTACACGTACATATACATACAGAAATGTGCGCGTATATATGCGGTTGTCCTCAAACAGTAGAATAAACGGGACACCTGTGCACACGGAAGCCGCACGAGAACGGCGAAAGAATTTCATTTCTGATTTGCACAGTGCGCAACGAAGGGTTGCCAAACGGGGCGAGCATCCAATTGGAAGGCATGCAAAGGGGCATGAAACGGGTTGGAAGAGAAGGGGAGGGAGGGTGAGGTGGAGTGAAAGTAAATAAACCCTAGTGGGCGTGAAGGCAGTTCGTCCGCGGCGTGCACGAGCGGCGAAAAAATCGCATTTCATCTCGATACACACGACAAGAGAGTCCGCCATTATCGGGAAAGGCGAGGATTTAATAAAAAATTCGAGTCAGGCTCGCGAGACTTCGCGGACGACAGACCGGGCCTGGGGAACAGGAGGCAATCGGGGGGCAGGGGGGGTGCCGGTAGCAGCCAGTCGATTTGAGAGGAAGCGAGGGAAGGACGTCTTCCTCCGCGTGCGGAATATCGAGTAATCCTCTTGGTTACCAGCGCGAAATCCTTGCACGACGATAAACACATTCCCACAGGACTCAGAAGCGCGCCAGAAGGGCTGTCCGTGTATGATTACGGTGATTGTGAAGCTGACAAGGTGCACATTGTTATACGCGGATCAAACGAGTCATTCTTTTTCCCTTCGTTCGACAAAACGTGGCATATCTGTTTCTTCAAAATTCAAGCAAACGCGCTGAAAAAAAACGCTTGTAGAAAGTCATATCCGCTTTCAAAATTTGCCACTTTATCGATTAAAGTATCGCGAGGATACTGATAACCAAAAATTCTTCTTTGTTCGTACACGAGTCTTTTCCGGATCTCAGATGTAAAAGAGTCGAGAACGGCTGTTTGTGTTCCTTCAGAAACACAATCCCCTTTTGACTTAATGGTATCAATTATAAAAATCAATAATCATGCTACACCCTTCCGAGGCTGGAAGGCGCGCCGTGTTGAGATTGCAGTAAATTTGCATCGCAGATTGTACACCGATTAGACCGACCTCGGTCGAGTCAGGAGTAATTGCAGCCCTAACGGTGAGGGAGAGGGGGGGTGGTGAGAAATTAACCGTGGCAGCTGGACGAGTGCCGAACGCGCTCGACAGCTGCCAAATCAGTGCTGTCGATATCCCGCCGAATTCTGAGCGCGCTATTCCTCTAAATCCGAGTGAAAAGTCTGGACGCCATCTGTCCGACATATGCATGACACGCGTTACACGTTATCAAAGACAATGCATTTTGGGCGAATCACCCATTTTGTATCCGTCTTACGTCTACAGAAGCAAATCGCGTTTCTGCTTCGCACGAAAATGAAATCTCTCTGACTGCACTGACGCGTTCACTCGCAAAACATGAATATTACCAAGCATATGTTTTCGTTCAACGCGAATGTGGTTTAAGTTAGAAACACGCAAGACTGGTAAATGCATCGTCGAGCTCCGCTTACGGAAAATCCCGACGAACGAGGGAAAGAGAAAAAAGAAAAAATCCTCTACGAATAACATCGTCGCGACGAGAAGCGAAAGGGATTTTTCTCCGGCAATAGATTATGCCAGTTCATCGGGACGTTCACGAATGAAAAAGCTTTACGAGAAGCATCGTTCGGGGCTTGTTAGGGTCCGAGGAAAAATAATGCCGACGAAGATCGCTCGTAGAATTCTATCGCGCCGCTGTACCGACCACGCTTCCTAAATGGAGACCACCAGAGTCATTCCCTTGAACCACTCCCGTCTTGGAAATGCCTCGCGGCAATCGCTTCAACATAAATTGCTTAATATTTTAATGCATTCTCGGCTTCTCTTCATAAATTCGAGAACGATAATACATTAGGCGATTTCTTTTTTTCTCACACCCGCGAGAATTATAATGCATAAAAGAAACCGTCGCGTCGTGGAAAGAGGAGAAAATCTACTGATAAAGATATTAAGCGTTAATTTAAGGTTCTAAAGGGCTCAAAGAGACGCAGGATATAGACGATATCGTTTGCATATTTTTCTTTTTCTAAATGCACGGGCCTTCTAGATGCGTGCGCGCATTAATCGAGGATCTCTCAGGACTGGGCTGATATTAATTTTCTAAAATGGTCAGGCGGTGTTGGAGACTAATGGACTCTTATTAGAAAGGAGCACCGCGAGTCCATGATCTTCAGGTTTTTTTATACAGTGACGATCATATTTCTCGTGCACTGAGAAGCGGCATTTTAAAATTAAAATTTAGCCGTGCCTGAATAAATATCATTAAAAAATTTCTACGCGATGCACGTTCATATGTGGTAAGTGGATAAAAAACTATATCAAGCAATTATGTTAATAGAAGGAAGAAGTAAATATGATTTCTAAGTTGAACGCACATACACAAATACGTGCGCAAGCATGCGTAAGAAGATATGTGCTTGTTGTGTAAAAACATTTCTTAGCAAGAAATTACAAGTCTAGCTGAAAAAAAGTGGAAATGTAATTTATAAGATATATTAACGACTTCAGGCTTAAAAAATTGTTGTTTAAACGACATATTTCCTGCTATCGAGTATCCGCACTTAAAGAAGGAGTGTTGGCTCAGGGCTGACTTCTTCGAGCTTATCCAACTCGGGCAAACGCTTGCATGCGGAAATGCAATTCTCCCACTCAGGAATTGCGAGAGGTTTGCAAGATAGACTGGAAACTCGGCCAGCGGAAAAGTAATAATCGCGAGTGCGCGAGTGCGCGCGTGCGGTCAAAGCACGCATCCACGCGGACAGCAAGAGTCGTTCCGGAACAACGCTCTGGCCGAGAGTGCGTTATTTCGGATAGAATGCGAGACGCGTTCGGTCAGCGGACATGCTCCGAATGCAAACCGGCCCCGGGTTTCATCCGGATGGATAGCCGGACGATGGTCGACGACAGGGGAGAGGGGAAGGGACAGAGAGGACGATGAGCAAGGGCCGCGGAGAACTCCCGACGGTGCTTTTCGTTGGCACCCGGTGTGTGCGCGCCCGCAGAAATGTCCCAATAGGCTCTCTCTCTCTCTCTCTCTCTCTCTCTCTCTCTCTCTCTTTCTCCTTCCCATAAGGAGAACTCGCGCGCGATTACGCAATTTCCGCTTTGGTTTGATTCAATTTTGGAGATCGTTCGATTTCCTACCAGATGCTCCGCGATTGCATATTATTTCGTGCTGTTCGATCGATATCGGGAAAAAAAAAGAAGGGAAACGTCGGTCGAATCAAAGTAACGAGAAGCGAACAAGAGGAGTGAATTCCAATGTAACATTCTGCATAAAAGAGACATCTCGTAAATCGTATGACCCGCGATATATAAAAATCGCGAAGCGAATTGCAGATTTCTGAAGTCTAAAGAATTTGAAACAAATATTTTTTTCACATACATAGGCTTATGATTTATACAATCAAATTGCTCCCAAAAATATGTGGAAACAAATAAATGGTTAAATATTTCCACAAAATATGAAAACTTAAATGTCGCCATATAAATCAAAAGAGAGAACATAGAAACTTATTAAATTATGTTGTCTTGAGTGAATTTCCGGTATCGTAGTTTTATCATGGTCTTCGATGATGATTTAACTTTCTAAATCAAGTATTTGCGCATTTTCTATCGACATTCTACCAATGCTAATTCTATTCAATGGTGAAAAGGCTTCATTAGGGATGCATGTGAAACTCGTAGGTCAATAAGAATTGCACTTTCCATTGGCTGAGCTGCATCACGATAGCGAAACGTGTTAAAAGCCTTATTGACGGCTACAATAAAAAGATTAGCGGCATAATGTTATATCTTGTAATATCCTGTTTATAGGTTTTATCGGGGGCGCCATTTACAGCTACATAAATGAATATGATTTATTATTAGTTGAGAACGTTTGGAATGACTTAAATAGAATTTTTATAGCAATTTTTAGAGCGCTATAATCTGAACCTGCATATTTATTAAAATTATTAATGGCAAGGCGATATATAAAGTATAATAAAGAAAAATAAAATAAATAGAGAAAATATATCCTCTAAGGAAATCTGATTATACAATATTTTTTAAATTAAAATGTTTTTAATTACATTATATATATGTTATAAGAAACATTTCCAGCAATATTAAAGAATATAATAAAATATAATATTAATTCGTTATATTATAAAATATATCCGTTCCGACAGCAGATTTAAGTCTACCGCGATAGTCGAGAACTAACAAACATCCACTCAACGCGCGCATTAAAAAATCATGCGTACCTACCAAACCGCAATTCCCCCATCGTATTTTAATTTTCCCATTACACACCGTAAAAAATCAGAGAAATGCTTTCGCACAAGTTTCGTCCCCAAGCGCAGTAAGTTCCCGAAATGAATTTTTTAGGACGCTCGCTAATTGACGTCTCGGGAGTCACCGTCGTTTGCTTACCCCTTCTTTTTCCGGAACAACGGGCCGCGTTGACGTCGATGAAACGTCCGTTAATTCCCGGCAGGTCGCAGGAAGGCCGATTTACAACGAGACCTCGACCACTCCTCGCTCGTCGCAATCTCGCGCGAGGGAAAAAGGAGGAGTATCGAAATTCTCACTGTCCCGAAAATTAATTACGGAATGTCGGCTCGCCGTTGGTGGAAGAGGAGCAGGAGGAGAAGGAGGAGATGGTGATGGTTGGGTGGTTATTTCCTAAGTAATTCGTCACGCGGCCGTTTAGCGAAGGGGTCTGAGGCTTGGTCGACGCGAGTCCGGGCTACTCCACAGTTGCCAGCCAACTCCGTCGACGTCATTCGCCAGCAATTTCAGCAACACTCGAGACACATTGTGGGCCCTCGCGTACCGCGCAATGTTCCGACGAGACGCCATATAAGTGGAGATGCTTCGAGTAGCAGGTTAGCAACCACGAGTCTCTCCATCGTTCAGTCGATTTGTACTCGTGTTCATTCCCTCTCTTGCGCCTTGCCACCTCGCTTTACACGCTCTGATTGGCCTCCGCTCGTACGTCTAAATACAACAGCAATTCTATAGCAAGAGAAATGAAACATTGTTTCGATATTTGCGCGGCTCGCGTATTGATAAATTTTTTAACAGCGTCGCGTGCGCTTGGCCCTTAGAATACAAAACAATGAA